>PVJS01000919.1:0-21770 GCA_004027185.1 Glis glis | reverse complement strand
CCTCAGCTCTCTCTCTCTCTCTCCCTCCCTGTCTTTCTCTCTCTCTCTCTCTCTCCTTAGTGAGGCCCTCCGCAACTTCGTGAGACCCAGTTTCAAAATAAAGTATAAAAAATAGGGCCGGGGGTGTAGCGCGGAGGTAGACCGCCCCTGGGTTCAATCCCCGGTACCGCAAAAAAAAAAAAAAGAAAAAAAACTATAGCATCTCTCACAACCAATTTGACATAGACACAGTTAAGATCCAGGATAGTTTTATCACTACATGGCTCCTTCTTGTTGCCCTTTTATAGCCACATCCCCTTCCCCTGTGCCCTGTCATGAACCTCTGGAACTGATCCGTTCTCCATTTCTGTAGTTTTGTCATTTCAAGGTTGTCATCTAAATGGAACCATACAATACGTAGCCTTTTGGGATTGGCTTTTTTACTCAGCATAGTTTTATGGAGATTCATCCAGGCTGTGGCATGTGTCGATATGTATATTCCTCTTATTGCTGAGTAGATTCTTATGGTAGAGATATATCTGAGCCAGTTTAACTGTCCATTAAATGACAAATGGCCATTTCCATGTTTTGGCCATTACTTATGAAGCTACTGTGACCATTCAGGTGCAAGTTTTTGTATAAATTTAAGTGTTCATTTTCTGGGATAAATGCTCAAGAATGCAGTGGCTCCGTTGTATAGTAGTCGCATGTTTAGTTTTATAAGAAACTGCCAAACTGTTTTTGGAGTGAGTATGCCACTTTACATTCCCACTACCAATGTACGAGGGACCCGGTTTCTTTGCACTGTTGCCAGCATTTGGTGTCTACTTTTCATTTCTACCCATACCAGGAGACATGCAGTGACATCGCCCTGTGGTTTTAACTTGGCTATCCCTAGTGGTTAATGATTTTGATGTTTTCGTGTGCTTCATCTGCATCTCTTCAGCAGTGAAATGACTCTTCATGTCTTTTGCCCATTTTCTAAGTAGCTTGTTTGATTTTATTAATGTTGAGTGTGAGGTCAGTGAGGGCAGGAGTCCTTAGGTTAGATTTTTTTTTATAATATTCTACACTGAATGTAGTTCTACCTTCTCTTTTGGTACTCTCTTCTGATAACTCATTTTAAAAATGTGGTAACTTGATTATAGTAAAGATTCTTCCATTGTCTTACTCAAATTTCTATTGTTCTAAAGTGGTTTTGAACTCAGTAGAGATTGTCATAATTAGTATGGCTTTTAGAGATAATTTTTCGTAGTAAGAGTCTTCACATGTATTGTTTTCAGTATTTTTGTAACATCTCTATTTTCCTGGGAATAAATCAAGGAACAGAGTTATGATTTGGCCAAAGGCAACACCAAGGGGCTTAATACCCAAGTTAACTGATTTCCAGGCTTACTCTTAGTTACTAAGTTGGATTACTTTCTTTAGCATAAGGCTTTATCATTCACACTTCTGACCATTCATTTTTCTTTCAACACATATTTTTTGGGCAGCTATCATATCTGGTACTGGGCTAGGCTGAGGAGATGTTTGTGAACAAGATAGTTACAATATGTGCCCCAGAGAGATGACTATCTGGTAGAAGATGGAGCCAAATACATGGAATAACTAAGCAGTGAAATAGATGCAGCGTGGAAGGGGACAAAGGAAAGAGGACTTTTAAGAAGAGTGTGTGGCACTTGCGAACGTTCAAAGGCAGAAAGAGCTTGAAGCATCCAAGAATTGGAAGCAGTTGCTTGGGGAGGGGAGGCATGGCAAGAGCTGACAGTGGGTCGGGGGAAATGAAATGGCAGCTGAACTAGTTAGTAAGTAGCCCCAACAGAGATCTGGAACGCAGGGCCAGTGGGAAATAGAGATTGACCACACCCACAGAGCAAGGCGGCTGGATGAATTAAGAACCAGTCTCTGGATTGTGTGACGGGTTGAATGGTGGTGCCATTGAAGGCAGTTTGAGGGTATGTGGAGAAACTTGTTAGCATATCCTATAGATGTGTGTTCCTTCCTCCTAACTGGAATGTGAGCTTAGTCAAGCCAGGGTCTTTGTTTCCCCAGCACCTAAAACATTGCTTCACACACATGTATGCCCCTGTGTGCACACAGTAAGCACCCAGGGTGTTGAGTGTGAGGTGCCTGTGGAAAAGTTCAGTAGGATTTGAAATATGAAAATGGGTTCAGCATTTAGAAGCATGAGACATGAGGTAACATGTCATTTTGCTGAGGAGCAAATTTGAAGCGTACCTGCGGTGAGTGGATTTATGAGCCGGTGAGCGAGCTGAGTTTTCATGTTGCAAATTGGCTTTGTTCTTTTCACTTTGTTGTCACATACAGAGTCATTGCCATCAGTTCACTCGTGAGGGACGGTGGAGGTTTGTGTGCGGTGGTGCTGCCCAGGGAGCTCAGCTGGAGGGCCTTTCCAGCTCCCCTGCCCTCGGCCTCCTGCCCTCCCACGGCTCCCAAGGCAGAGTGCTGCAGTGCAGCTGCTTCCAGCCTCCTCAGGCACAGGGGTTGGATCTCCACTCCCACGTGTAGAAACTGCCCCTAGGTTTGGCGGACCCAGAGGTCTTCCAGATGAAAAACTTAGGGCTGTCACCTATGCCTCTCAGGGCTGCTGGCCCTGGTGAGCTACCATGACTTGCCTCGCCTCGCCTCGCCAGGTGCTACTGCTGCTTTTACCAGGGTACAGTTACTTCTGCGGCCCCCTTTCACTGTTGCGGATACTTTACATATGTTATCTAACTTTTCTTCTCTACTGCAACCCTGGCACTACCCCCATTTTATACACGGGAATGTTGAAGCTAACAAGCATGGTAACTAGTCAAAGGTCGGTGGCAGAGCCAAACCGTCTATTTGCTTCTCTCTGAAATGTGGACTCAAAGGATGTGATTGCCTCTGAGCAGATGGCACGAGACCGTGCCCACTGGTCAGTTTCCTAACCCTTCAGCTCTCGGTAAGGAAGCTTGTCTATAATTGGACACATGCATCTCTCTGGTCTCTTATTGGCAGGTTCTGATAGGAACTGACTCCATCACAAACCTGCATAAACTGGAGCAGGTGTCCAGTGACGAGGGCATTGGGACCCTGGCAGAGAACCTGCTGGAGGCACTGCGGGAACACCCTGACGTAAACAAGAAGATCGACGCGGCCCGCAGGGAGACCCGGGCTGAGAAGAAGCGCATGGCTATGGCGATGAGGCAGAAGGCTCTGGGTACCCTGGGCATGACGGTACAGCCACCTCCCCAAGGCCCACTGTGGATGAGGAGATGGCTCTGGGGCAGCCTCTGTGCTTCATGACAGAGCTGGGGTTGGGGGTGGTGCAGGTGAAGGCTGGACAGAGGAGGTGGTGGGAGCGAGGTGTGCTGGGCACCCTCAGAGGTACCGTTGTTTTGCTACACAGATGGGGCTCAGGGCTAAGTGACTTAGCAAGTTGGCAAAAACAATTACAATGCAGATAAAACCATTGTGTATTAAGGGTTTGCTATGTGCCGGGCACTGTGCTGGAACATCTTCCTTGTAAGATTTTATTTATACCCTGGAGTGGTTCTATGAGTTGACATCATTGTACCCATTTTCCAGATGAAGAAACAGAGGCAAAGGTAATAAGTAGGCCAGGGCATATCGCTGATAAGAGGTTGACAGGATTTTGAACAGGGTCTGTTTGACACAAAGGGGGCTCTGTGCTCCTTTTACTGTCCTGCCTTGGAGGAAGCAATAGCCCTAGAAGAGCTTTATCCCAACAGCAAACTTGAAAGTCAATAGTTAGATACTCACATGGGAGTAGCAAACAAACCAGGATGCAATAGCTTTCTGCAGCTGGTATTGCTGGCACAAAGAAAGGGGGCATTTATAGTGCCAGATGGCAGTGTGGCAGG
Organism: Glis glis; assembly: GCA_004027185.1. Classification (NCBI taxonomy): domain Eukaryota; kingdom Metazoa; phylum Chordata; class Mammalia; order Rodentia; family Gliridae; genus Glis; species Glis glis. Next base: position 17,922 of record PVJS01000919.1, on the reverse strand, counting down.
TTCCCACTGGAAGGTTTCCTTGCTTCAGTGGTAACCTATGGGAAGGTGAGAATAGCAGAAGAATCCAGGTGTTCCCCTCTTTAGAAGACAACTGACGGGCTTTCCTCTTAGTGTGTGTTCCTGAGTGTCCCCAAGCCAGGGTGGAAGGGCATGTGGAAATCCCTTTCTGACACACTGTCTGGGTTCCCCTACAGACAAATGAAAAGGGCCAGGTGGTGACCAAAACAGCGCTCCTGAAGCAGATGGAAGAGCTGATCGAGGAGCCGGGCCTCACATGCTGCATCTGCAGGGAGGGCTACAAGTTCCAGGTACCGCTGCTTGCAGCACTCAGCCCCGGGAACACGGGCCTTGATGGCACCGTTTGGCGGCGTTTCTAGGCAGCATCGCTCTCCCGCAGGTCATTTTGTTCTTAGGCCAGATAGGGTCAAGGCTTGCGTCTTAAGAGACTGACAGAAGGACTCTCTGTCCTCTTCAAGGCAGGAAGGCAAACTGATGAACATCATCGTCATCAGTGACAAATGCCACCCACTGGATTCTTTCTGTATGCAAGGCTCATGATCAGAGCTTTGTGTACACTGGGTAATTGTGTCTTTAAACCTGTAGAAAGCCCCAATTTATGGTTAAGAAAACAACGGGCACACAGCAGAACCAGAATTCTAGCCAAGGCTACTCTGACTTCAAACCCAGGTGTTTCAAAACACGCTGTATAGCCAGGTGTGGTGGCGCACACGTGTAATCCCAGTACTTGGGAGGCTAAGACAGGAAGATCACAGGTTCAAGGACAGCCTCAGCAACATAGTGAGACCCTCAGCATCTTAGTGAGACCATTTCAAAATTAAAATAAAAAGGATTGGGGATATAGCTCAGAGGTAGAATGCCCCTGGGTTTAATCCTCAGTACCAAAAAACAAAACAAAAAATGTGCTGCTTCCATTCAGGATGACTGAGGAGAGGATCAAAATCCCCACTTTCTAGGCTCATCCGAGCTAGATTATACCTGAGAGGAGCAGAGTGGCAAGTGACCTGTTTGCCTCCTGACAGCCTAGAAGGTGGCCTCTTCCTTTGTAGCTTGAGTTTATTACTCAACACCCAGGAAGTGGGAGGACAAATGCCCTTGTTCGTCCTACTGTAACGCAGCCCTCTTAGAGCTGCCTGATGGCTTTTAAAAAGCAACGTGCATGCCTGTAATCCTAGTACCTGGGAGACTGAGGCAGGAGGATCACAAGTTCAAAGCCAGCCTCAGCAACTTAGCAAGACCCTGTTTCAAACTAAAAAATAAAAAGGTCTGGGGTTGTAGCTCAGAGCTAGAACACCCCTAGGTTCAATCCCCAGAACCACAAAAAGAAGACGACACTGTATCCTCATTCCATATAGACGAGGCACAGAGAGAAGGATGATGTAGGTTTGCATCTCTGCCTCCATCTGCACAGCCCTTCCTATTGGCTGCTCCTGCACCCTTCACTGGGATGTGCTTAACCATAGCTAAGGTGCAACCCTCACCCAGACTTTGTCCATTTTCTGTTGCTGTATATAACAAAATGCCCCAAGTCTGAGTAGTTTGTAACAAACAGGTTTATGTGGCTCACAGTTCATCTAAGACCTTAGTGCCCAACTCTATTAGGTTCTGATAAGGACCTCATGGCCAAAGGGCAGCATGCAGGTGCATAAGAGAGGCATGTGTGTGTGGAAGATACCCAGGAGAGGCGCTAAGCTCACTTACAATACCCCCTCTTGGGAGACCTGTTAATCCCTCCTAAGGGTGAACCCCCGTGACCGAATTACCTCTTAAAGGTCCCACCACCTCTCAATGCTGCACCAAGGAATCAAGCCTCACTGTGAGTTTTGGTGGGGGCAAACTATATCTGAGTCAGAATGCCTGAGCTTAAAGCAACCGAATCCCAAGGCACTGCCTAGGAAGAGAGGAAGACACTCAGTCCCCTCCACTCTGCTTCATCTCCGTCCACGGCCTGAAGCAGACTTCCGTCACCTCGCTTCCTTTTTGTGTTGTCTCTGCAGCCCACGAAGGTCCTGGGCATTTACACCTTCACTAAGCGGGTAGCCTTGGAGGAGATGGAGAATAAGCCCCGGAAACAACAGGGCTACAGCACTGTGTCCCACTTCAACATCGTGCATTACGACTGTCACCTGGCTGCCGTCAGGTAGGCACTAGCTCTTGCAGAGTGGCTCCTTCCGCAGCCCTGCCAGGGCCTCCTCTCCAGGTCATAGATGCTTCATCTCTGGGCCTGAATTACTTCAGAGAAGTGGGCTGCCTGCCCAAGGTCCTGAACTCGCAGAGGGTGGGACTGCCAACTCTCAAGTTTTAAATCTGTTCCTTAAGGGTATTCTCCCTTAAGCTATATAGGCCCAAGAGCTATTCTTGACATATTAGGAAAATAAGTTTGACCTTGGCCCAGAGCTGGTAAGATCAATCTTGCTCACCTGAGTTGCTGAACCCAGCTTTACCATATTGAGGTTGCAGACGGCTGGTTCTCTCCATAGGTTCAGGAGCACAGCCTGATGTACTTACTTAGTGTTAGCAAACTGCTCTGCACCCACTTGCCCAGGTGCCTGGTGCCAGCTTAATTCCAGCAGTCACTTGTCCCTGCCCTGCTCCCCGCCCAGGTTGGCTCGAGGCCGGGAAGAGTGGGAGAGCGCCGCCCTGCAGAACGCAAACACTAAGTGCAACGGACTCCTTCCAGTCTGGGGGCCCCACGTGCCTGAATCCGCTTTTGCCACTTGCTTGGCAAGGTGAGTGTTGAGAAAGGGGATTCCTGGGAGGTGGGTAAAGCTATGCTGTCATCCCAGCCCCCATTTCCTGTCCCCGCCACTGGGCATCCACATCTCTCCTTGCTTTCTGACTGGGGAGCTGTCCAGAGCAGATGGGGATGGGAGGACGGGGTCTCACTGAAGTCGTGCCTGCCAAGGCCCACCCAGAGTGAGAGAAGCTAATTGGTCACTCTCTTCTCCTTCATTGATCTTATGACACAAGACTCAGGACGCCTGACTTAGTCCTTAAGGCCAGAATTTCCCAGAGTTCACTTCTGTGCTATGTAAAAGTAAGCTGGGCACAGTGGCACATGCCTACAATCCCAGGTATCCAGGAGGCTGAGGCAGGAAGGTCGCAGGTTCAAGGCTAGCCTAGACAACTTAGTGAGACCCTGTCTCAAAATAAAAATAAAAATAGAGTAGGGGATGTAACTCAGTAGGTAGAGCACCCCTGAGTTCAATCCCCAGTACTGTAAAATAAGTAAATAAATAAATAAAACGATAATGATGAAAATACCTCAGTGGCAGGGAGGATATCAGCTCTTCTCACAGCCTCCCTGCTCCTGCAAATCCAGACTGAACAGCTGAAACCTCTCTCAGATCCTCATGTCTTGGTGGGGCTTTGTGGGGTCCCTCCCCCAAGTCCTGTTTTAAAGCTCAGGAATGAAAAGGTGCTTATCATAAACCAGGCTCCTGGAGTAACAGTGGGCAGTATATGTAATATATGTAAATGTTTACCCTGTGTTGCTACTGTATACATCCTACAGATGAAGAAATTGGACACAGAGAGATTATTTTGTCAAGGTCACCCAGCTAATAAGAGACCCTGCCGAGAAGGGTAGGGGTGTATATTGACTTAGAAAAAACTTTAGAGATTGAAGAAATAGTTCTTATGGATAGATTGCCTTGTCAGAATGGAAAAGTTCCATTATTTCTTCCTCCAAAATGTTTCAGATGTGGCTATGATATGTGGCAGATATGCCATCTGTCCACTAAGAAATGGGCCTCCAAAAGTGGGGGTTCTCGTCCAGACTTGGAGAGCATCACGTGCAGTCCCAGCAGAAGTGGAAATGTCCGTGCTCCCTCCCGTCTCCTGCTGCCCAGCCCTGTCCTCAACGCTCCTTAGGGTTCTCTCCGTGTTGGCCCTTGCCGCCATCGGGCCGGTGCCGGAGGGCGCTTCCAGCCTGGGCTTTCCCCAGGGAGCTCACCCCCACTTCCATGTTTGTGCTGCTTCTCCCTAGGCACAACACTTACCTCCAGGAATGTACAGGCCAGAGGGAGCCCACGTACCAGCTCAACATCCACGACATCAAACTGCTTTTCCTGCGCTTCGCCATGGAGCAGTCGTTCAGCGCAGACACCGGCGGGGGTGGCCGGGAGAGCAACATCCACCTGATCCCATACATCATCCACACTGTGCTTTACGTCCTGAACACGTCAGTATCCTTAGCCCATGAGGGGTACCTGGGCTGACCCACCCCACCCTCTGCCCAACAAGATCCCCCAGCTGTCCCCTCTCCTCCCTGGTTAGTTCCGGAGCAGATGGCTGAGGTAGGGATGTTTGTCTGCAGCTCTTTGGGGTCACACAGGATAAAGCAGTTGGGGTGATAGCCTTCCCAAAACTGTCCTATGTCCCACTATGGGCAGCCAGGGTCTGCACCCTTGGTCTGCCCATAGTGGTCTGCACCCTGGTCTTCAGCCCAGAGGGGAGCAAAAATATGGGCCAAGCTGCATCTTGAGTAGGGGCCAAAGGTTGGAGCCAGGGCACATCGTTAGGCACACAAGCTGCTGTAGGTGAGGATATCCACCAAGGCATGAGCTGAGGCCCCATTTCATGCATGGAAACTGGGTTTGTTGTCCCCATTTTCTCTCCAGTGAGTAATGCTTCTGGCAAGCGCAAGGGGAAGGGAGTGCTGAAGATTATCTGGGAAAGTCAACTGAGACGGCAGGCAGCCAGAAAGAAAATAGATGTGTTTTTATCTGTGTGCACGTTACAGCATCGTTAGGTGACACCTAGAAGTGTAATTTTAAAGAAGTGCTCAGAGTGGGTGGAGAAGATTCTTCCATTCCACTCCAGGCTTCAGAAGCAAATTAAGAGATTTACTATGCCTTAGCGCTTGGATTTTACTTGAATGGGTTCGTACTTGTAGGACCTGTTCCTAGCAGAGCTCTGCTGCTCTGGTGGGCAGAGAACTGGCGGTCCGGCAAAGCTGCTCACCGTCCGCCTGAGGCGGCTGTGTGGTATTGAGGCAGCAGGACAGTTGGCTCTTACCCTTTCTGCTCCTCTCTTGTCAACAGTGTTGTTTTCTCCTTCCTCCCTGTCCCTGTGACATAAAAGTCTGACCTGGAGAAAGCAGGCTTCATTGTTCCAAGGCAGGGCAGGGCTCCATCGGAGCGCATTACATCATTGCCTCATCCTTGGGCTGTCGGAGGAGACACCTGGCCTTCCTGATGGCACAGACATGCCCACTGTCCAGACCCCGCTGCAGGCCCTGGGGTGCTCATTACCAGTGTTCTTGGGGCCCTGACAGCCCACAGTGTTTGCACAGACGTGTCTTGGCAGCTGTGGGTGGAGTGGACTGCCCCGTTCCCCAGGGAGAGAAGCAGACCCAGCAAGGAAAGCATTTTCCATGATCTACCCAGCTGGGATAGAGCTGGTGACTCCTGGAGTCATTGTGTTCCTACACACCAGATATTTCGAACTCCTGCTCAAGTCCCTGACTTGGAGGGGAGTTGGCTTCGTCACAGTTACCTTGGGCAGGCAGGGGCTAACCCAGAAGCTTCTGTCTCTCAGCCACAGGCTGCCTCCCTCACTAGCATTTGACATTGGTGTGAGCTTGGTCACAGGTCACTAGATGCCTCTGATGGAACACGGGTACAAAGGCAGGTTCGCCACACCACAGCCCACAAGCCAGCACGCAGCATGAGCAAGTCCTGCAACGGCCGGAAGATGCAGTCAAGGCTGTCCATCCTTTCCCGCCCGGCCCATTCTTTCGGGAGCAGAAGGAAGCAGGGTAGCCTTGCATCCTCCGCTCCTTTGTCCCCATAGCCCAGCAGCTGTGATGGTGCCATTGGCAGACCTGGGAACTAGGGTGCAGCTGGCTGGTAGTATGGTGTCACTACTACCACCTCTGAATCTGGACAGGGCACCAAGCACAGGAGGCATGAACCATACCCGCTGGGTTATAAGGAGGCAGTGTAGCCAGAAATACCCAGGAGGGACTCGAACGATCTCTTACTACTGGGTCCATGACTACTTGTCCAAATTTGGTCGTGGGGAAGGAAGTGGAGTTAGGGATGGACAGGCTCTGGGGACTGCTGGGGCTCTCAGCCCAGTTCTTTCCCTGGTGTGTGACCTGGGGCAAGGTACTTAGCTCCTCTCCTGTAGTTTTCTTCTCTGTAAAATTGGGATAGTGGTAGTGCCTGTCTCATAGTGTTCTTGTGGTGATTAAATGAGTTGATCCAGGTAAAGAACCAAGAACTGTGCCTGGGGTTCAAGGTTGCCATGATCATTATCACACAGTTGAGGCAGGAGGGACAGCGAGTGGTGGTGCTTGCCTAGGAGAAACTGCTCTTAGGAAGGAGTAATAGATGCAGGGAGAGCGCAGACACTGGAGTACAAGGCTGAGAGCTCAAGTCAGAGATCCACATTCACATCTCGGCTCTGTCACCGACTGACTTGGTGACTTTGGGCAGAGTCACTTCACACCTCTGGCCTTCCAGAGTGGTCGGTCAAGTCCATGTTGGGTGTTGGCGAGCACGCCAGTGGCAGGTGCTCAGGGCCAGGAGGTGTTGGGAATGGGTTGGGCTGAGGTGGGTGGTGGGGGCCTGAGCGCACAAGGCTGGGATTGCTGGGGCAGGGTGAGGAGAGGAGCCCAGCCGTGCCAGTGATCAACAAACTCAGGAAGAAGGTGGCACGTGGAGCTGGTCCCTGCCCCTGTGTGGTGCCGTGCCTCTTCCCTGCTCACCGTGCCCCTTTTCTTCCAGAACCCGAGCAACATCCCGAGAAGAGAAGAACCTCCAAGGCTTCCTGGAGCAGCCCAAGGAGAAGTGGGTGGAGAGCGCCTTCGATGTGGACGGGCCCCACTACTTCACAGTCCTGGCCCTGCACGTCCTGCCCCCCGAGCAGTGGAGAGCCACGCGCGTGGAGATCCTGCGGAGGCTGCTGGTGACTTCACAGGCCCGGGCTGTGGCTCCGGGGGGGGCCACCAGGTCAGTGCCTGCTTCAGGAAGCTGCTGCCTGGGATCTGTCTTCCTGGTGTGTTTCAAAGCTGCCTGGTCCCCATGTGCTAGATGAAGACGTGCTCATTTGACTCACTCTCCTCGTCATGTGGACACTCCTGAAGAAGGAGCCTCCTTTCAGGGAGGAAGTGGTCCTTGTTTCCATGCCCTTGTGCTGCCATTCAGGTCTGATGGGTCTTGAACGAAACCACCGCAAACAAAAATAACACCCCCTCTTTGAGACGACTGCAGTGGTTGCTGTGCACAGAGGGACTCGTGACACCACTTAGGCTGATGCTGGCCCAGAGCAGCCTCTGCCCGCCCCAGGGAGCCGCACCACAGGGTGGCTTGCTTCTGCCACTCCAGTGAAATGCACTCCTGCTTCATTTCTGAAAGATCTGCCCCTGTGATTCTCCTCTAGATCTCTGAATCCTTTAGGATTCCAGGAATCATTTCCACATTTGTAGGCCAAGGAGGGAGCAAGAGGGTCTTTCAGGCACATGCTAATTGCAAACCAAGTGGAACCTAAGTTGGCACACTGGTACCTTTACCTCCACCAGTTGTGATGTATCAAGCTTTGCCTGTCTATGAGCACTTCATACCCCAGAGGCACCAGACTGGAGCTGTCCTATTCGATCTGACCTGTTGAATCTGGCCAATACCAGCCTGTTTGGGTAGAGGGAGGGAGCGAGTCTTGTTAGATTCTCATGTAACCTCTGCCCTCATTCCACAAGTGTCACTTGCAGTGTTTCCAAGAGCCTGAGCGTTAATACTTAACTAGCTGCTCAAAACTCAAAAGTTAGATCTTGTGAATACAACGTTGATAAGCCAGGCTCGGCCTGCATCCATGGCAAATACAGGCTCTCGGTTGCAGTTGTGAAATCCAAGCCTACCAGAGTTGTTCTGCCTTCATTTGGGAGACTAGACTTCACTACTGTCCCAGGTAGTTAAGGAGGAAATCTAGTGTGAGCTACATTCATGCATTGCCATTTCTCTGTTGCAGTTTAGTCACCTTTACTAATTAGCCTTAAATAATTAAGTTAGGCAGGGTCACCCAAGATTCCTGCTTACCAAAGCAGGACAGACACAGAAAAGGGCCAGGCCTGGACACGGTCTGGGACTATGAATAAAACCGAAAGAGGTGCTAAGGGTTTGCCCAGTTTGGGGACACCCTTGGAGGAGAGACCATGGCTGGAAGGGCATTTAGAGGGTGTCATCTCGGGGTTGGGGCACGTCACTGGCAGCAGGCTTTGTCCTGAGTCTGGTACACTTTGGGGTGGACACAGTAGCAGATAGATGCAAATGTAGCTCAAGACAAGCTGATGACTTCATGTGTTTTATATTCAGATATAAAGGTTCCTCCTCTGCGAGGAACTTGCAGGTATTAGCCAGGGAGTTGCTTAGGCTTCCTCATGGCCTTATCTTATCTATCAGGACTCAGAGGAATGATGGCTGTCCTCATCCATGGACCCACCTTAACAGCAGTTTTTACTTTAGGCTGCAGCATCCCCAGACTGGTAGGCAGGGGAGAAAGTGGGTCCTTTGGGAGGTCCTGGGCAGAGGGAGGCTGCAGGCAGCATATTTTAGCAAACGGGATCAGCCCGTCTTATTATTTTAATTTACTTTTGTGAGTGAAACATCTACTGGATGCAGATGTGGATGGCCTGTCCCACGTTAGGCTCTCCCTTCACCTGAGGCCCATAGTTTTAGCTTTTATAGTAAATAATACCTGTGCTTGTCTTATTGTTGTGATTCTTATATATAACATGCATTTAATGCTGAACATTTTAGTACATTTCCCTTGAGTTATGGGTTGTGTCCTGGTGTGTCTTGAGGTATAGAATACGCAGTGACGGGGTTTATCTGGCCTTTACTTAGTACAGATGTGATAGCTGTTTGCACATGAAATCCCTTATAGTGCTTGGGTGGCAGAAACCGAATCCTGACACTGATGCTTCACTCCCTGTGCCAAGGGAGTCCCATCTTTCTGAATTTCATAGAAGTGCTCCCTGGAGTAATCGCTCCTCAATCCGAGAGTATCTACTGGGAGGGCCGGAGACCTTGTCAGAGGCAGCCCACAGTATCCAAGGCACTGGCTGCTCTTTAATCCTGAACTGAATCACATTCAGTGGAGACAGCACTAGTTAGAAACGGAGGGGTGTGGCGAGCAGCTGGCTCGGGATCACCCCAGGACTTAGGAGGTGTTGGGTGGTTTCACGCTCCGTGCTAGACATTACCATTGCTCAACACCAGTTTTCTACCAGCTTGCTGTTTTTAACAGAGCGTGTGTTCACCAGTTACTGCGTGTGGCCCGTCTGGGTCTGCTGCTTATTACATTTCCCCTGGTGGGAATGTGGAGACTGGAGTAGAACCTTTTTCCTATTTCACTTATTAGGCGCCATCACGTCCAAGAGTTTGTACAAGCTAGACGCTGGGGATACAGGAACCCTTTGTGTTTCTTTTAGTCAGGAGCCTTTTGATTGTCATTTGAATTTCTGTTTCCCTCCGTTCATTTTACCATGATTTGGAAGACAGTGCTAAAAGTCAGGTGGATTTCATGGAACATTCTTGTAATGAATGAGCCTCCAGGTCTCAGGAAGACAGGCACGTAGCTTGAGCCATGTGATGCATAGCTCGCAGCGACTCTTGGCCTCAGCTTTGCTCGTCCTTGTGAGTACCCTCTGGGGCCCTCATGGCGTGGGGTTTGATCTTCTTTTCCAGGCTGACAGATAAGGCAGTGAAGGACTATTCCGCTTATCGCTCTTCCCTTCTCTTTTGGGCCCTCGTCGATCTCATTTACAACATGTTCAAGGTAAGGAAGTGTCGGGCGCCCGGCGGGCCTCCGCAGCGGGGTAGAATGCCTGCGCTCCTGGCTCTGAGCCTGCCTCTGCATCCAGAGGCCGCTCCTCACTGGCCTGGGGATGCTGTGCTGCTCAGAAGCCACTGGCTGTGGGGAGACTCAACCCAGACCCGCACGTCCAGGCCGTCCATTCACCCTCAGGCCTGCTGCGAGCCCCTCGTGTACTTCCCTGGGGAGGTGTGCCTTCAGAGAATCGGTGTTCGTGGGACCCTGCTATCCTCTAAGGGACATGGCACAGCCAGAGCACGTCGATGATCCCCATGGCTTTGGCCGTGCAGGTGTGAAATGTGTGCAGCCACGTTAGAGCTCCTAGGCACAGGTGGCAGAGTAAGGTGCATAGCAAGGGCTCTGAGAAGTGACACTCGAATCCCATTGTTCCAGGAGGTAGACCACTTCCTGTAGGGAAGTTCTGATGTACATGGAGGGCTCTGTCCATGGGGGGGAGATGGTCTGACTGAGTCAAGGCAGAAGACAGGCAGCTCTCAGTGACCCACCCCGGCTCTGTCGTCCATTGTTCTTGTAGAAGGTGCCTACCAGTAACACGGAGGGCGGCTGGTCCTGCTCTCTGGCTGAGTACATCCGCCACAATGACATGCCCATCTACGAAGCCGCCGACAAAGCCCTGAAGACTTTCCAGGAGGAGTTCATGCCAGTGGAGACCTTTGCAGAGTTCCTCGATGTGGCCGGTCAGTGTCCAGGCTTTATCTCTGAGAGTCTCTGCGGCAAAGCCCACGTGTGCCTCAGTGGGGCTGCCGATCAGCTACCACCTCCCCAGGAAGGGTGTGTAACAGCAGGCCAGCAGCTCCAGCGCGCCCCGAGTCTCCCTGTCTCCCGGGGACCGCACTGCTCCTTGTGCATGAGCTCAGTCCGGGGCCGCCCTGTGTAAGGCAGCAGCTCTGCTCATCCCACTTTACGGATGTGGTCACTGAGCCTCGAGGATTAAGTGGCCAGGCAAGCATAGGCAGGAAGTGCTAGAGATCTCTTTGATTCTGGCTTGTTAAGACATTTCAGAGAAGTAACAGCAGAAAGAGACAGTACCTGTTTTCCCCTGCCTTTTGGGGACAGAGACTTCTGTCACAACTGCCCTCAGGGAGATGTGGAAGATTTGCCCTCTGATTCTTGTGTGTGTGTGTGTGTGTGTGTGTGTGTGTGTGTGTGTGCGCGCGCGCGCGCATGTGTGTTACTGAGGATTGAACCTAGGGGCATTCCACCTCTGAGCTACACCCCCAGCCCTATTTTATTTTTTATTTTTGAAACAGGGTCTCACTAAGTTGCTGAGGCTGGCCATGAACCTGTGATCCTCCTGTCTCAGCCTCCCAAGTACTGGGATTACAAGTGTGTAATATATCAAACAGAGCAAAGAGCATCTTTGTTTTGTTTTGTTTTGTTTTGGGGATTGAACCCAGGGGCATTCTACCTCTGAGCTACACCCCTACCCTCTTTTTAATTTTTTTTTTTAATTTTGAAACAGGGTCTCGCTAAGTTGCTGAGGCTGGCCTCCAACCTGCGATCCTTCCGTCTCGGCCTCCCAAGTACCTGGGATTACAGGCGTGCACCACCATGCCCGGCTAAAGAGCATCCCTTGAGTGTATGAATAGGGCAGCACTTGAAACAGCGCCATGGGCGACGGCTCCTTACCCCATTGCCAGCAAAGCGGAGGTTCACTGTTCTCTCTTCTGTACCAGTACTTTGTATAACAAATTTGCAAACACATTAAAATTTGTTTGTATTTCATAACCAGGCATCAAGTAACAGCAGGGGGGTGGTGACTTGGGCCCAGGCCTGGGAAAATCCACGTAGGAATAAAAATTGAGCGCCCTCTCAGGTCACAGATGCTGGTGCCTCGTAGCCCTCTGTCAGTGCTGTCCTTATAAAGAGACAGCTACCCCAAGCCAGAGCAGAGGTAACCAAACCTGCCGAGCTCTTTTTTGTTAGCTCAGTTCACTGCTTCACTGTTTCCTGATGTTCGTGGAAGGGATTGTGTAAAGACGCAGAGAAAACAATCCCTCCGGGTCTCACTATGTGAGAATGCCTCTGTTAACATTTACCTTTCTGTTCTCTGGGAATGAGACCGGCTAAAGGTCTGAAATGATGCGCGGTGTGAATCTTCTTTCTTCCCAGCACAGTGCCTGCTGAGCAGTTTTTCCAAAAAGCCCTGGGCCTGCCTCTGCATTGGCTCATCTTCGCAGTGGCCTCTGTCCTAGGATGGGCTTGTGTCAGCCTGGTGTCTTCTTGTGCTCTCTGGGTGGCCACATGCAGCTCTGTTCACCTCCTGTCTCTGTTAACCTCACCACCTTCTCTGCTCACACCTGCGTCTTTCCAGGCCAGACAGTTGAGCGCCATCATACCTGAATACATGCTTGCTTTGTTCCCTGAAAGTTAGCCCTGGCTGAGAGCAGGTAGCCTGTATCTTACTTGTCTGTGTCCTCAGTGCCGAGTCCTGTGCTGTCATGAGTTCGTGTCAAGTGACTGTGAAAGTCAGAGTCGGTGCGAAGGAGATGGGCTGGGGGGAGTAGGGCTCCCCTCCCTCCAGGCCGTTGCCTCAGCCCTGAGCTGGCCTGTAGCAGGAGAGCCCGCGTCAGGAAGGAAGCCTCTGGCCTCCGCTCTTAGGTCAGCCTTTTACAGCATGACTTTATTACCTTGTTTAAGCTGTTAGAAACTTAGAACATCAGACACACCCATTCACATGCAAGAACAAAAACACCTTCCAACGCCGACAGAACGGCCTGTGCCACTCTTCCCTCCATTAGCGCAGATGCACAGAGGTGATTTCAGTTTGGATGTTGCCTGGTCTTCAGGTTAAGAGCCCCATGTCTGCTTAGCCTGAGGCTTCTGTATCTCCTGCATCCTGCTTGGTGAGGGCGGGGGCCACTGGGGACTCGGGTGGATGGAACACCTGGGCCCTGGGCACTGATGCATGAGGGGCCTCGTTTCGTCCCAGCGTGAGGCCCCCACTGTCTCCCTTTGAGTTGAGGAAATGGAGGTCCTGAGTTCCAGCGACTTGCTCAGGAAAGCAGGGCTAGTGGTGGGATCAAAGCTCAGGAGAACCCGGGGCCTGCTACCTGCCCCACTCCTCCCTGCCATCGAGGGCAGTGGCATTAGCCTCTCTTTGGTCCCAGTTCCCTTCGTGAAGATGGCAAGGGCTGTGGGCACACTCCCTGCAGCACACACAGTGCCGGTGCGCTTGCAGCTTCTGCAGTGGCCCCTGACCAGCTTGAGAGCCTCTGCTCCCCGGAGTCAGGTCGGCCTCATCCACTTTGTCCCCAATGGCAGCACCTGCTCCGGAGCAGAACAAGGCTGTGTAGTGCTCAGTGACCGTCTCCCGGTCAGTGCTCCAGTCCAGTGGCTGTGGGGGAGCCTGTCGGGGTGTGGAGTGTTCTCTGCCTGAATGCTGGAGCCATGACTCAGTGGGGCTGGGGGCTCTGTGTGCTACTTCTAACCACCCTCTGTCCATGTTTTCCAGGTCTTCTATCAGAAATCACTGATCCGGAGAGCTTCCTGAAGGACCTGTTGAACTCAATTCCCTGACCATGCCCACAGAAACCGCAGTTGACAGAGATCGAAGCTAGCTTCCTTCCACCCTCTGTTCTTCCCTCCGCGCATCGATTCCCCCACGGGATGCTGCATTATTACCCCCTCCCCTTCCTTGTTTTCTTGGAGTGGCTTGGGGTTTTAGGCTTCCTGTTTTCTCGTGTGTGTGGTGCACTAGCTATGAAGTTGTCTGTAACCCAAGCCATCGAAGGACCTGTACATACCTAGGAGCCATGAATTGTCCTGGCCAACTTAATACTTGAGTGTGCACATCTTGAGAAATAAACGAATGACAAGGCATTGACTGCCGCTCAGCCTGTCCTGGTGACGCTGGCCAGGCGCTTTTGGTTGTCCTCACAGCCCTTTGTGGCGCCGCACGGGAAAACTGAGGTAAGAGTCTCTAGGCCTCATCGGCACCAACAGAGCCCATCCCTTCTTGGCCAGCAAGTTGGGGACTGCATTTAATGGCTATGATTTTTTTCCTAAACAAAGTCCATGGCCTCACTCAATGTTTTGACCTTAAGAGCTGGATTCCAAAGACTTAGGGGCCTGATGGTTTTCTAGTGCCCAGCTGACGGAAGCCGGTGGAGCAGGCAACAGAAGCTGTGGGAGCATTCGACAGTCATGCTGGCCACCTGTCGGGAATCCATGGGTCATGTCAGAATTGTCCCGTGAAGAAAGGCCTGGGGAGACTTGGGATCAGAATGAGAGTAGCCGTTATTCACACTGCCAGGCACCCAGAGTGTTCTCAGGTGTGAGCTAACCCGGTCTGCCCAAGGTCACCAGCCAGGAGCTCAGAGGCGGCAGGTCTGTGCCTCTGAAGCCGCCTGCTGAACCTCTGAGACCTGCTCCCCCGCATTCGTGGGAGCTCCTGTGAGCCCCTCCCAGATTTCAGGGAAAGGCTGAACCAGATGTGGCCTCGTGGGGAGGCCACTAATGCCTGTCTCCTTTTGTTCTTGAGGGCCACTCTGCCAACTGCTCTATGACATCTGCCTCCCCGTCTGGATGTCCATCCAGTTGGTGTGGCTTGCTCCTCAGGCAGACCATCTGGGGCCAGGCTGCCTCTGGGCCCCTTCCGGAACACTTCCACAGCCGGGACTTCGTGTCTCTTCCCGAGAGCCCCTGACTGGGCAGCCACAAGCAGGCATGTCACGCTCAGATGGAGCCAGAGAGACAAAGGCGATTTGTGACGGGGCCCAGCCGGAGGCGCTGGCAGACGAGCATGTGTGCCCATGAGCACGGCGCACTTTGCTGTGCTGGAGACGCGGGTTTCTGGGACCAGCTTGGCTCCAAGGAGGGGAATAGCATGGAAGCCAGGTCAAGCTTGGCTCAGACCCCGATATGCCTCAGCCCTTCTCAGACTGCTCAAGCACTGTTGGTCCTTGTCACGTTTCTGTGCATCCTGGTGTCAGCTTTCCAAGTTTGGTGCCCTAGTAGAGGTTAGGTGGGGCATTCCCCCTTCACAAGGCCCCCTCTGCCCGCTCCCTGGCTGTTTGTCGAGAACCAGGGGCTATGCCAGGCTCTTTGCCTCTGCAGTCTCCTCCGCTGGTGGGGAGGGGACCTGAGGCCACGGGGTCGCATGGTGGTGAGGTTTGCATGAGAACACCCGCCTGCCCTGTAGTGCAGACGTAGTAGCTTCTCTTGGGATCAGTGAGCTCATTTCAGTGTGTTTCGACTTTGCCTTTTCCTCCCAAAGCTCTGTCCTGGCAAGGTGCAGGTGGTTTGGTGAGGAGGATGAAGACCTGGCCTTGGCTTCTCAGCTCTCACTGGAATGCAGCGAGCCCATTCCCTCTGCCTGCCCTGCGCTCTCTAACGGTGGTCTCCCGAGAGGCACGCAGGCGTGGAGTGTGTATGGAAGTGCCGTCATAGAATGTCCTGGTGGGGAGTAAGTCAGAGCAGCTTCACGGGGGACAAGGGTGCCAGTGTGGACAGGAAATTGGACCCACTTACTAGATGCCAGACCTGCTGATGGATGTGGCCCCATGGTAGGACAGGCAGGTTCGTTGGGACATTCGGTGTCAACACAGCACCTTCAAAAGCTTAAACAAGGCCTGCTTCTTGGTCTGTAGAGCTGGAGTCTCTGAAGCCACTACAAGCTGCCTCTGCCCTTTGGGGTTCTTGTTTTGATTTTAGTTGGTGTTGCTTACAGAGGCCTCAGAATTCCTGCCCCAGCCTGGACACCGGTACATCTTCCCTTGGTGTCTACTTGAGGGTGCTTCCCAGTGGCCACATCCCATACGAGCTGCTGATACAGTAGCCATGTGAGTCCCTGACAGGTTCCAGGGCCAGGCCTGGGCAGGAGTGCAAACTGGTCTAGGGAGAGTGGCACCTCCCCAAGCCACCTCCCATGGCAGGAGCACCAAGGAACAGCAGACACAATGCCGGCCCGCCCCTCTCCTGACCCGAGTCGTTTTCTGGCCTCGCAGTACAGGGAACCCTGTCTCCTCGGCCCTGTTGGGGAGCTCAGCTGATTGTACTGACTGTGACTAATGGTGGCTGCAGTTGGGACGTTGCGCCTCCTTCTCAAATCGCTCAGACGCCGGTGTTCCTCGTCATCTTCACGTGCATCATGGTGCTCGGCTTCCCCAGCTCCGATCTCTGGTAGAGGTTAAGTGGAGGTGGGCCGTCCCCCTTCCCCAGCGGGACTGTGCTCGGCTCCTTCCTCTCATTCTTGCACCAGCCCTGAGTCAGGCGGTGGTGTCCCACCTCCCAGATGAGGAGCTGGCTCCCAGAGGAGGCGACTTGCTTGTGGTGGATCGGGAGTGATGGGGCTCTGGGACTCCCAAGAGTCCATGTCACATGACCTCTGGGGGTCATTCCAGGCCTTAGTTAACAGCTACTTGGTCCAGATGCTGTCCCAGATGCTGAGGGCACAGCAGTGTGTCACACGGGCCCAGTCCTCATGGAGCTTAGCTTCCAGTGAAGGAGACTGCCACCTCCTCTGTCCAAGGCACACAGACTTAGAGCACCCGTCATCTTTCCCACCAAGCCATGCCTCTTTCTCCTCTCAGGTCCCCCAAGGGTGGGGCCATTTATTTTTGCCTGGAGCTGGCTCTGGCATCCCAGGCCACAGCAAGTCGTGTGTGTGTGTGTGTGTGTGTGTGTGTGTGTGTGTGTGTGCGCGCGCGCGCGCCCCCCTACACTCTCTGATTGAACCCAGGGGCATTCTACCTCTGAGCTACACTCCCAGCCCTATTTTATTTTTTGCATTTGAAACAGGGTCTTCCTAGGTTGCTGAGGGTCTCGCTAGGTTGCTGAGGCTGGCCTTGAACCTGCGATCCTCCTGTCTCAGCCTCCCGAGTACTGGGATTACAGGTATGCGCCACCACACCCACCAGGTACAGCAAACCTTCCCCAGCAGCACTGAGGGGATAGCAGACAGGGACATGGAAGTCCCCAGGCTGAGCCCCTGCGAGGTTTGCCCTGGGTCCTCAGCCTACTCTTGGCCATCCTTTCTGTGCCCCAGGCTGGTAGTGTCAGCTCATTTGCAGAGGAGGGAGCAGAGCAGTGACGGAGGATGGGGACTTTGCTGGTGCTCACAGGAGCTGGTGCTTCCCTTGCAGCCCCCAGTCAGCCCTGCGGCAGAGGTTCTGAGAGCCCGCTCACCTGCCAGGTCGGGCGGAGCTGTGGCAGGACCAGGTCTGTTTGGTTCCCAGCTCCCTGGTGGGAGAGAGCCAGCTGCACTTAATGCGGGAGCAGGAAGACCAGGGGCGAGAGGGCAAAGGGTGTCTTTGGGAGTGTGACCCAGCGTGCCCCCTCCTGTCCCCACAGCCCGGGGGGCAGCCTCAGGGCTCATACCCAAGGTTGTGGCTAGCCGGAGTGGCTAAAGCGGCTGCGTCCTGCCAGCTCTGAACCTGGGTGCTGCCTCCATCTGACGGTGGGGTGGCGGGGTGCAGTGGCGAGAGCGCTCAGGCCTGGCTCTGCCGAGGGGCTCAGATGGGTTTCCTAGTCTGTCTGTGTGGGATTCCATGAGCGAGCGAGCATGGGAGATGGTCCTACAGCCTGCCTTAGCAGCGATCAGCAGTGTCACTGCACAGTGTGAGGTGGGGCGCTCTTAGGAGGCACAGCTCCGTGTCTGGTGTCAGGAAAGATGCCTGTGGTGTCAAGTCTCTGGTGTCAGGAAAGAGGTCTGGCCGACACACACACACATGTGTACACACCTCCACAGTCAACAGTTCAGTTGCTTTGGAGATGTATTTGTTTGCTTTTATTTCTGTCTCTGCTGCTCCTGTTTCCTGCCCCCGGGGTGCTACTCCCTTTCCCGCCATCCTTGTCTGTGGCCAGATCTTGGAGCCTGGCTGAGGTTCTGTGTCCGCCAGCTCGCCCCCTGTGGCCTCGCTGACAGGCCTGCAGAAGCAGAGAAACAAAGCCTGTGCAGGCGCAGAACCTGTCCCTGCTGCTTGGCCGGCCAGCCTCCATTCTCTAGAGCATCGGGCCCAGCCAGGGAGGGCACGGGAGGAGGGTGCCCACTGGAGTCTCCCCTGGGAGGAGGGTGCCCACTGGAGTCTCCCCTGGGAGGGAGGGTGCCCACTGGAGTCTCCCCTG
>PVJS01000918.1:81497-110773 GCA_004027185.1 Glis glis | reverse complement strand
AGGAGTCGCATCGGAGGCAGAATGCTACCTCCATTTGCATTCGCCTCCTCCCTGGCTGGAGAGCTCATGCCGGCCTTTGATAGATTCTTACTGAATGAATAAATGCATGAACATTCGGTTGAGTGGAATCTGAATCCCAGTAACTTGCACTCTTGGCGTTAACTATGCCCCTGAGCAGCACAGAGCAAGTCTAGCTCCTGGGCAGACCCATGTTTATGGGTTAGAACCTGCTGCTGCACGGTGTGTCTGAGCTCTGCCCTTGCTCCTGCCTCACTCTCCATTTTCTCTCTCACCTGGATGAACACATAGAAGCAGGCAGGTGACACAGAGCTAAAAGGAATCATCACTGGGATAGATAGGAGAACAAGAACATTACACCTTGGCTAGAAAATTTAATTGAAGCTGGGTGCAGTGGCACACACCTGTAATCCCAGTACTTAGGAGGCTGAAACAGGATGATTCCAGTTCCAGGTCAGCCTCAGAAGCTTAGTGAGACTCTCAGCAACTTAGCCAGACCCTGCTTCAAAATAAAAAGAACTGGGGGTGTAGCTTGGAGGTAGAATGTTCCTATGTTCAACCCCCAGTACCAATTTTTTTTTTATTGAACAATGGTAAATAGAAGATTCTCTGAATTAAAAAGCCTCTGGAGCTGACTCGAGACGCCCCCGTGGGTGAGAGTGTGGTATTCAGTGGGGTTCTTAGTGCTAAGTGGAATCTCACAGCATCACTTGACTGACAGGCTCCCGGGCCACTCTGATGGAAATGCAGGATCTAGAGAGGGACATGGATTTCCGATGGGCCTGTGCTGGGAGGACCACAGCTAAAGGATCAGGTTTGTTCTTCATCCCCCTAATTGGAGGGATAGTTTATCCAGAAGGGTAGAAGAATTTGAAGAAGAGTCAAAGAATATGATGCAAATATTGGACACTACACATTTGAATTTGACAGCTATTTAAAGGAACATTTGGGGAAAGAGAAGACTTCAGGAATTTTTCTAGTTTTCACACATGTGAAGCTCTTTGGAAGAAGGAAAGATCACTTCTGCAATGCCCTAGAGGGCCCACTAGGAACAGGATAGAAATTATAATCACAAAGACAACGTTCTGAAAACCACAGCTCTCCACCAGGAAGGGACAGCTCCATAATGCAGAGTTAGATATTTTGGAAAGGGCCCTGCCTGGAGTAGGGGGGTGGATTAGAAACTCAGGAGGCCCAGGGCAGCTTTGGGCTTCTGTGATCTATGATCATAGCTGCCTCTCCCAGCTTGTATCCTCTGTGGCTGTGTCCAGTGTGACTTGGAAAGTCCTCTTTCCACGCTGATGCTGGTCCATACACAAGAGTGCAGAGTGCCCACCACGACACCATGGAATGCCACTCCCCTGGATGCGAGCTTGTGACATTCTCCTGGACTGACACAGTCACTAACCTGGCAAGGTTTACGGAAAAGTGTTCTGAGCCTACAATTTAAAAACCTGAGTCTGGTCCTGGCTCTGCTACCAATAGCTTGGGGTCCTCGGTTTTCCACTTAGGACTTAAGAGGGTTGGATAATTTTGACTTACGACTTACAGTCATTCATTCAATAATGAATAACCCATCCATTCAATCCATTTATCATATGCTGTCTTATGCTGTCTTCCAAATACTGCCTTCCTCAGATAAACCTCTTCCTCTTTGGGGTTTCATTTTCCTTCTCTGTAAAATTAGGGGATTGCAATATGTGAACCTCTAATAGGCCATGAATTCACCTTAAGTTACCATCATCTCAGCCCACATTTCATTGTTTTGGCTAAAAAGTTGTTATGCAAGGCACAGATGAATGCTTTGCTAAAATCAAAAGCTATTTTTTAGGTGACACATTTCTCAACTCTATCTATTAACTTATTTTTTAAGGGAATGAAAGGATCAATTTTAATTTGTATCTATCAAAGGCACATCTCATTAGGAGAAACAAAAAAGAAAGAGAATAAAAGAGGCAAAGTTGAGAAGTAACAAACATCAATCCTAATGGTTAATCCTGATTGAATGCTTATGGAGGGGAACTCTTGAGACTGTGAAGGTCTAAGCATGCCTTTAGCAGGTTCTCACTCTCGGCTGGTGACTTATCTGGGTGGAGAGTCCTCATTGGGAAAGAATTGTGAAGGAATCGCTCCATTTTCTTTGTTTCAATGTTGCTGTTGAAATCTGCTGTCATTATATTCTTGATTTCTTGGATTTTACATGATCTGTTTTCCTCTTCTCTCTCTCTCTCTCTGAAAGCTTTTAGAATGTCCTTTTTACTGAAAATATGTGCTGATACTGTGCTCAGGAGTGGGTCTTTTTCAAATTCATTACAACATCCATTTGGAACACTATGTCAATTTAGCAATTATTGCCCTTCAATTCTGGGAATTTTTCTTTACAATTTATTCCCTTCCACTCTGTCCATCAAGAACTTGTTAGATCAATTCTCTATAATTATATTTTCTCTCTTATTTCTCTCTCTCATTCTTGTTCTACCTTCTGAAATTTTTATTTGACATTATCTTCCAACCCATCTATGAAATGTTTCATTTCAAACTTAATATTCTTAATCTGTGTGTGTGTGTGTGTGTGTGTGTGTGTGTGTGTGTGTGTGTTACCAGGGATTGAACCCAGGGGCATTCTACCTCTGAGCTACACCCCCAGCTCTTTTTACTTTTTATTTTGAAACAGGGTCTCACTAGGTTGCTGAGAGTCTAGCTAAGTTGCTGAGGCTGTCCTTGAACCTGTGATCCTCCTGTCTCAGCCTCCCAGGTACTGGGATTACAGGCATGCGCCACCACGCCCAGCTTAGTATTCTTAATTTCTAAGAGCTCTTTCCCATTCTGCAATTTTCCCTTTCAGGAACAGCTTGTTCTTCTTTCCTAGGTATAAGATCCTCTCTCAGTCTCTGAGGCTATCACAGTGTTGTTGAAGTCTTACTGTCCCTGCTTACTTTTGGCTTCTGAGTTCTGAGACCGTCTTGTTCATCTAACTTGTGATCGGGCAGGGCCCTGGAAGGCCTGGGTGGGAAGAATCTACAAATGTCAGTATTTGAGCATCTGTACATCTTTTTGGCTTCTCTGATGAGTAATCATCAAATCTGCCTAAAATGTTTATATTTGGCTGCTACTGTTCTAGGAGCCAAGAGGCACAAGAGTGGCCTTCACTGAATTTCAGCTTTTCAGGACAGGGTGCATGGGTTGGAGGAGGGACCTCGGGGTCTTTACAGACTTCCAACCCACCTTCCATTTTAGCCCACTTCCACTCCCGCCCTCAGTGCTGCCTGGTGCTTCCGCTTCCTGGCCATGTGGAGCCGTGCAGAGCTGACTGCCGGGTACTCGCCTCTTGTCTCTGTCCTACCAAGTCAGATGTCACTCTTGTTTCTGCTTTCTGTCATCCAAAAAGAGAGGGGAAATTGACTTCTCTTATCTACTGTTAGCTCCCGTTCTCTTTGTTCTTGTGGGTTTATGTCTCCTCCTTATCCCTTATGTCATTTTTGTCAGGTTTAGGGGTTAGTGGAGATATAGTCAAATAATGAAAAGGCAAGATAATTTTTTAAAAGGGGCTCAGAACAAATTAACTGTGGGATCTGGAAGCTACTGACAGGAATGGATGGGCAGCCAGTGAGAGAGGCCGCTCAGGCCCTGTAGCCAGGCTGCTCCGGTACATGTCAGGCAATAACTCAGGAAATAGCGGGGTGTAGTGGCACACACCTGTAATCCCAGTACTTGGGAGGCTGAGACAGGAGGATCACAGCTTCGAGGCTAGCCTTGGCAACTTAAAGAGACCCTGTTTCAAAATAAAAAATAAAATAGGACTGGGGGTATAGCTCAGAGGTAGGATGCCCCTGGGTTCAATCCCAGTACTACCAAAACCCAGTACTACCAGCAGGTATTTATTGATCTCCTACCACATGCCAGGGATCATTCTAGACTCGGGAGATACAAGAGCAAGACAGAGGCTTTTTCTGCTGTCTTGGATCTTATATTCAGTTGTGGGACATGAGCAACAAATAATGAATAAACAAGAAGACAACATGCTAATGATACATGCTCAAGAAAATTAAATAGGTGTTAGAAATTAAATGTGTGTTAGAGAGTAAATATAGAAACTGCTCCATTGGTGGAACACTAAAAGTGGCCCTGAAGTCCTATTTCCTTCTCTTAAGAATGCAGAAATGAGCCAGGCATGGTGGCGCACACTTGTAACCCCAGTACTTGGGAGGCTGAGACAGGAGGATTGCAGGTTCGCGACCAGCCTCAGCTACTTAGTGAGACTCTGTTTCAAAATTTTTAATAAAGAATAAAAAATAGGGCTGGGGGTATAGCTCAGAGGTAGAATGCCCCTGGGTTCAATACCCGGTACCAAAAAAAAAAAAAAAAAGAGTGCAGAAATGCAGGTATGGAGAGGGGAAGGGATTTGCCCAATGTCACACGTAGGAAACCCTTACCAAGACCAAGGCCTCCTGATTCCCCCTCCTACATTCTTCCCACTATTGATTACTGTGCAAATCATGAGACCACAGTGCTCCTTTAAACTCCTAAACCAAATGTCTCCTTCAGTCGCAGCCAGCAGCCGCCGCCCTAGCTTCAGTGAACATGATAAAGCGCACTGTAAGCTTTAGACTCTTTTTTTCTAATGAGGGTGGGAGGAGGACTGGGGATTGATCCCAGGGGCATTGAGCTACACCCCAAGCCCTTTTTATTATTTTTGTTTATTTATTTATTTATTTGCGGTACTGGGGGTTGAACACAGGGGCATTCTACCTCCGTGCTACACCCCCAGCCCTATTTTTTATACTTTATTTTGAAACCGGGTCTCATGAAGTTGCGGAGGGCCTCACTAGGTAGAGAGAGAGAGACAGAGAGAGAGAGGGAGAGAGAGAGAGAGAGAGAGAGAGAGAGAGAGAGAGAAAAGAAAGAAAGGAAAGAAAGAAAGAAAGAAAGAAAGAAAGAAAGAAAGAAAGAAAGAAAGAAAGAAAAAAGAAAGAAGGAAGGAAGGAAGGAAGGAAGGAAGGAAGGAAGGAAGGAAGGGGAAGAGGAAGGGAAGGGAAAGAAGAAAGAGAAGAAGAGAGGGAGAGGGGAAGGGAGGGAGAAAGCAAGCAAGCAAGCAGGATAATTGCCCACAGTCCACCACCCAACAAAACCAATGTTAACATTTTGATGAATTTCCTTCCATTTGTTTCCTATGAACAGGGCTAAGTATTGATGGTGTTCTTCACACAGTTATATATGTGACTGTACATCCTGTCCTGTATTTGTTTTTACTTTATATGAGATAAGTAGTTTTGATGCTATTACAAAGCTAAATACCTAGCAGCTCATAATTAATCATTTACTTAGTGGATGTATCTTAATTACTTAGCCATTGCCTTCTTGTTGGATTTTTATGTTTTAGTTTTAAGGTTTTTTATGTTATTGTTGCAAAGTTTTCCTCATTTTAAAAAAATGCCGTCATGAACATCTTCATGTTTACATCCATGTAAACACAGGCGCATGTTACTCTAATGCTGTTTCTCATTTTTGTGCAGTTGGAAGGGAATCATGTAATATTCGGCTTTGAGGCATTTCATGGTGAGGGATTTTACATAATTAAATGAAATCAGCCTCTGAGGGTAGAATCTGGGCACAGCAGCAGGTGCAGGGAGTGGAGGGGAGGAGGAGGAGGAAAGGACAGTCTTTGCACAGGAGCTGCCAGGACTTCTCAGTGCCATGGAAACCCTGCCAAGTAGACATGCTCCAAGTTCACACTGCCAGGGCCAGTCTGCCTCAGCGTGGCCAGTCGTGTGCAGACCTTAATTCATGTGCACCCTGCCTTACCTCGGCTGAGACCTGTAGAGGAATCAGACAGAGGAAGTGAGCGGGCAGCCAGCCAGGAGAAGAGGAGGAGGCCTGACTTATCTGATGGGCACACTCGAGCAGGATCGTCCTCTGTCGTATCAGATCCAAGCGCTTGGCAGAGCAGTGTCAGAACCGAGTGTTCACAGTTATCAGCAGGCTCGGGTGGCAGACATCTGGGCAAGTACCAGACTCCTGGGGAAGGGGCTTCTTCACGTGGAAGCTCTCTGGAAAGCAGTGCGAATGAAGAGACAAGAGTGAATGCTCGTCTTTCATGAGGGGATCCTGGGTCCCACTGTCCCCCTGTTTTTAGCAGGAAAAGTGAGGTCTGACTTGGGGGACCTTTAAAGGAGCCAAAGTCGCCTTCTCTAGATAGGCTTAAGGCCAGCCTTCTAGTTGGCCTGGATTAGGGAAAGACTCCATTAAGATTATTAAAAAGGAAAAGATTGATTATATAATAATTTATATGCATATATACCATTGATACAGTTTATTCCCAAACAACATGCTCTCCAAGATTTCTATTTCATTTCCTCTTTACTCTTTTTCTTACCTCTGAGCTACACCCCTAGCCTCCAAGCTGGGCGTGGTGGCGCACACTTGTAATCCCAGTACTTTGGGAGGCGGAGACCGAAGGATCCGGGTTCGCGGCCAGCCTCAGCTCTCTCGCTCTCTCTCCCTCTCTCTGTCTCTCTCTCTCTACTTAGTGAGGCCCTCCGCAACTTTGTGAGACCCGGTTTCAAAATAAAGTATAAAAAATAGGGCCGGGGGCGTAGCGCGGAGGTAGAACGCCCCTGCGTTCAATCCCCGGTACCGCAAAAAAAAAAGAAACCTCCAAACACTAAGTTGTGGAGGGCCTCGCTAAATTGCTAAGGCTGGCCACAAACCTGTGATCCTCCTGTCTCAGCCTCCTAAGTACTAGGATTATAGGCATGTGCCACTGCACCCAGCTCCTTTTCTGTCAAATTTAAAGAATAATTTAGCTGAGCATGGTGGCACATGCCTATAATCCCAGTACTTGAGAGGCTGATACAGGAGGATCACAGGTTCAAGGACAGCCTCAGCAACTTAACAAGACTCTTGAGCAACACAGCAAGACCCTGTTTCAAAACAAAAAATAAAGAGGGCCACAGGTGTCGCTCAGAGGTAGAATATCCCTGGATTCAATCCCCAGTACCAAAAAAAGAAAAGAAAAAATAAAAGAGAATAATTAATACTTCCAGAATTTTTGTTTTGTTTTTGTTTTGCAATACTGGGGATTGAACCCAGAGGTGCTCTACCACTGAGCTGCATCTCCAGACCTTTTTATTTTTATTTTGAGACGGGGTCTTGTTAAGTAGCCCAGGCTGGCCGCCAATTTATGATCTTCCTACCTCAGCCTCCCTAGTAGCTGGGATTACAGGCGTGCATTACTGCACCTGACTAGAACTTGTGTGTGTATGGTGGGGGTGGGGGGACTGGGAATTGAACCCAAAGGTGTTCTACCACTGAGCTATACCGCCAGCCCTATTTTATTTTCTATTTTGAAACAGGGTCTCACTAAATTACTGTGCATTGGCCTCAAATCTGCAGTGCTCCATCTCAACGTCCCAAGTACTGGGATTACAGGCGTGCACCACCATACCTGGCTCTAGAACTTATTTTTTAGACAAGTATTTAGAGAGCTGACGCTGCTCAAGGCAACGTCCAAGGTGCTTTATAATTGCTGTCTCATTTAATCTTCACAACAACACAACCTATGGAGTCAGTGCTGTTGTCATCCCATTCTACAGATGAGGAAACTGAGACAAAGAGGTTCTGGTACTTGCCCCTGGTTACACAGCTGGTGAAGGACAACACAGTCTGTACCCTTAACACTAGGCTGTGCTGCCCCTGGAGAATCATGTGGAGACACAGAGGCACGTGGGAGCTGAGGCCCTGGAGGGACAGCAGGAAGATGCTGGGTGAGGGTTGTCCTGCCTCCCTGAAAGCCACGGAAAAACCATCGGGGCATAATGGTGTTCTTTCTCCATAACACGAGGAAGCTCAGAGGGGCAATTCAGCACGTACCATTTATACGAGTCAGTTAATCTCCAAATACTAACCAAGCAAAAGCAGATCTAAATGAATGCCGTTGTTTCTAGAGAATCTGAGTAAGAACTCTGAGAATGCAGGTACGTGATGGTCAGGAAGTCTCCCTCCTGTGTGCAGCAGGAGACTGCACAGGTAAAGCACGCAGCGAGGGCCAGAGGCAGCAGGGAATGACAGACATGATCACAGTGCAGAGTCAGGGAAAGACAGAGTGGTGGGGAAAAGGAAGAGGCCTCAGAGAAGAGAATGGAGATGGTGAGCGAGGAGGCTCTGTGCATCAGAGAAAGTGGGTGCCCAAAGAATTGACCGTTAAAAATAACTGCTAGGTCCAATCTACTGTGGAGTAGGTTGGACCCAGGGGCCTCTCTGCTGACTGAGGATGGTTCTACCCTGGGAGGGATCAAGTGATCAAAAGACAAACCCAGTAGGGAGGGGAGGGGAAGAAAGAGGCAATGGAACCAAGAGCAATGGTGCATGCTTGTAACCCCAGTACTTGGGAGGCTAAGACAGGAGGAATGCAGGTTAGAGGCCAGCCTCAGCCATTTAGGGAGAACCTCAGCAACTTAGTAAGACCCTGTTTCAAAATAAAAAGTAAAAAGAACTGGGGGTGTAGCTCAGAGGTAGAGTGCCCTGGGGTTCAATCCCCAGTACCAAAAAATAAATAAATTTAGAAAGTGGGGAATGTTTTCCCAGCTCCTTATCTATGTCTCCATAGTTAATAAGTCAAGACGGGAAACAAGTGGGAGAGGAGCTGCTCGGTGCCTCAGGCCACGTGGGGTGACTTTAGAAGGAAAGCTCTGCTAAAAAGAAAGAAAAACGAGAAAACACCAAGGAGTCATCTCTGAAAAGGAAATGTTGGGAAGTGAAGCCAAACCCGAGGATCGTTCTGCAGGCCCGAAAGGGAAAAATTAGAAAACAAATATGCCAAGAAATATAGAATAAAAAGCTAATGATTTGCCAAGGAAAGCATTAAAATAGTTCTTAAGAGGCTGTGGGGAAGAAAAGAATTGCAGAGATGTTGTTTCCAACATTTTCTACAACATAAACATGAAACCGATTCAAACTCCTGGGACCAGAGTCAGCGCCAGGACAGAACCTTTTGCAAAGAACTGGGGAGTGAGGTGACAAGGGGGAGACACGGGGAGTGGGGAGGCCTCACTAGTCCTTTTGAAATGAAAGGAGGAGGAAATACCTCGGATCCCTGGGGCTCTGAGAAGGACGACCTGTTGACATGCACAGAGGATCAGAACAGTCAAAAGAAAAATGAAAACATGCATTTCTAAGAATGATGGCTTAGTATCTGTGAGGGAATTTGGGTTTTATTGGTTAATGAGGGGCATGCTCTGTGTAATTAACTTTCATTAGGTGTGAACCACCCGTCCAGGAGCAGGCCTGAAACACGAGGCGCCAATGAATCACGTTTAAGGATCACAAGTGTGTCACGATGATTTGCCTCTCTGCCCTTGGCCTCTGCCCTGCTGGCAGGCTCTTGGAACTTTCCATAGCGACTCCAGGCCCAGGGTCCTGAGCAGTGCTTCTCAAGTGTGAATACCAGCCCCCTGGGCACCCTGAAGCCTCCCTGTCGCTCTGGGGACAGGACGAGGAGGGACTGTTTCTGGCGCAGCCCTGCCTGACACCATCTCATCCATCTCTCCCACCCCCTCCCTTGGTGCCCCTCTTTGGAATCCCCTTCTCACCGTGGGGTGCAGCCTGCAGGAGAAAACCAAGTCACTAAACTGAGGTGCACCAGGACATTCATCCTGCGTTTGCACCATAATGGTTTTCTTGGCTGGATCTAAAGCTTGAGCATGGTTATCTATTAGGTGTGCATGCCAAAAAAATTGCCCATTGATCCTCTTTCTGCCTCCTCCTGTCTGTGTGGACTGGTCGATTTACGAGAGGCCAACACCGCCATCTAGTGGTGCATATCTCCAGACACTGGACCTTGAATTGCAGACATAGGGCCTGGCTCTTCATCCTCCCCTACTCCTTCTCCTGCAAGTCCCACCCCTCTTCCATCATCAGGGGCTGGTTGTAACTTGCCCTGGGGTCGGTAGGCCTTGTATCTAAATGGCACTCTGGGTGTTTGCAACCAGAGCCGCAGGCCCAATTCTACTCTGTCTCAGTCTGCAAAAGGGCTACATCCATCCCTGGACTCAACACTGTTGCCCTGAAAGGTGTGTGACCCGTGTATGCTGGCAATGGGTATGCTGGGCCCCAGAAAAGAACCAGTACTACCTGGTGTTGCCTCAGAGGAGCAGCTCCCGGGAGGCGTAGAAGCTCAGCAACAGAAACTCTTCAGGTTAGAAGGAACTTTCATGGCTGTCTAGGTCAGTGTCCTACAAAGAGTCCCTTAGTGGGAGATGAAATAAATTCAGTTGAGTGTCGCCAGAGATTGAGGAAAAAAATGAAATAGACTATAAGGGTGAACTTATGTTTGGTGATATATCTGATCACATGTGGTATATACTGGTTAAAATATAAAATGTAGTGTGTGTGTGTGTGTGTGTGTGTGTGTGTGTGTGTGTGTGTTACTAGGGATTGAACCCAAGGGCATTCTACCTCTGAGCTACACCCCCAGTCCTTTTATTTTTTATTTTGAAACAGGGTCTCTCTAAGGTGCTAAAGCTGGCCTTGAACCTGTGATCCTCCTGTCTCAGCCTCCCAAGTATTAGGATTACAGTTGTGCACTACTGGGCCCAGCTTAAAATGTATTTCTTATAGAGAATTGCAATACAGAGAGTTTAAGAGGACTGATGTAGACCACACCAAGGACCAGGAGCTTCAGCCACTGCCTCCCACCCCTCCAACCACAAACACACCTCAAAATAAGGACGTCATTTGCCCAGTGCTGTGTGGTTTAAGGAGCATGGGATGCAATGGTCAAGGTCTGGGTTCAAGTCCAGCTAGTATTTCTCAGTATCCCAGAGACCTCTTTTCAGAATCACGACGGGATGTTCTTGTTAAAAATACAAATCCCTGGGCTCTAACTTGAGCCTCCTGAGTCATCATCTGCACACCCACATGAGAGGGGCAGCTGGGGAGTCTGCATTGTGTAAGCCCTGGGGTGACTTTTGTGCACCCTCCATGTGCAGCCCCCCTCTGGACCTTTCTGAGCTCACATTTGCTGCCGTGTGAGATGGCAGTTGATAATGTGACCTGGTTCACACAGGTACTTTGCTGGCTGCAAAGCACTCTACAGAAGTCAGCTAGTACCATCCCACATGACCATCACTAAAGGTGTTTTAGGGAAGATGGCACTGGGGGGGTCGAAGTGTGGGGAAGCGGGGGCTGTGCATTTATGTATCAGGACCAGGGAAGTTAAATGGAGGAAATGAGCCAGCGAGCATGTTCTTCTTCCATCTCTTTCCGCCTCCCATTGTCGGTCCTGCAGATCTCCCCCTCCTGGTCTCCCTAGCAGCAGTGCCGTGTTCCCCATGGGGTGTGTTCAGCGCAGGCTCCTGCCCTGTGGCTCGTGGTGGTGTGTGTTGTCCCCATCAGTTTGATGCATTGTTTTAACCTTTTCAGGTTCCCCCTGACATTCATATACCTTTAGTAGAAACTTCTCATGGTCCCGAATGCCAAGTCTTGGGCCTGGTGGGACTGCTGATTCCCTGTCACCGTGGCATTCCCTGGCCCACTGCTGGGAAGATGCTTCCCCTCCCAGAACGTGTGTGCGCCTCTGCGTGACACGAGCCTGGCTGCTGGTGCAGGCACTCGGGCCCTGGAAGCTTAAATCAGAGGCGCACAGATAGAGCGGAGTTCCCTGCAGGTGGTACCATGGGGCCTACACTCTGGACCGCTGCTGGGGGCAAACCTGGGAGGACAGCAGGCCACAAGCCCTGGCCTCCTCGTTCCTTCCCTTCCCTCCCTGTCACTCTGCCCCCGAGTGCTGCTGCTGGTCCAAGGGGGAGGCTCTGTGCTTGGTTCCATGACACATGCTGATAACCTAGTGGGTTATCATGGAGATGTGAGGCCAGAGGGAAGGGGGGGTCAGACTCCCAAGATGAAATGTGACCAGCCTCAGTGTGCAGCTAGTGGGGCTTATTCCTGTCTCTGGGGTCTCGGCACCTGTTTATTGGATCTGTCCAGGATCAGAAATGCTGGCCTGGGGGAAGGCAGAGTGCAGCACTGGGGGAAGGCTTTATTTAGATAGATAGATAGATAGATAGATAGATAGATAGATAGATAGATAGATAGATATAGATATAGATATTTAATATAAATATATTTTTTTCAGAACTGGGGATTGAACCCAGGGACATCCTACCTCTGAGCTACACCCCCAGCCCTATTTTTTATTCTTTAATTTGAAACAGGGTCTCACTAAGTTGCAGAGGATCTCACTAAGTAGCTGAGGCTGGCTGCAAACCTGGATCCTCCGGTCTCAGCCTCCCAAGTACTGGGATTACAAGCGTGCACCACCACACCCAGCTTAAATACATACATATATATATATATATATATATATATATATATATATATATATATGTATATGTATATATTTGCCCTGAGGATTGAACCCAGGGCCTCACACATCCTAGGCAAGCACTCTATATCCCCAGCCCTTTTGACTTCATTTTGAGACAGTCTCATTGCCCAGGCTGGCCTGGAACTTTCGATCCTCCTGCCCCAGCCTCCCCAGTAGCTGGCGTTACAGGTGTGTATCACCATGCCTGGCTGAAAATACATGTTGGTTTGTTTTGTTTGTTTGTTTGTTTGTTACTGGGGATTAAACCCAGGGGCCTTCTATTCTGAGCTATACCCCAAGCCCTTTTTATTTTATTTTTTTGAAACAGGGTCTCACTAAATTGCTGAGGGTCTCACTAAGTTGCTAAGGCTGGCCTCAAACCAGCGATCCTCCTGTCTCAGTCTCCCAAGTCCTGGGGTTACAGGCATGCACCACCACGCCCAGCTGCATATGTTCTTAAATAAGATTGGCCCCTCCTCTTCTCTTCTTGTTCTTCCCCCTGATCCCCACTCTCTTCCCCTCCCAGAGAGCTGATGTTTTGCTTCTGCCTTTGAGTTGAAGGCCCCTTCTTTGGGGGATGCTCGCAGCCTCTGTTTTAGGCTGATAGCACCAGTGAGGGATGGGGATGAAGGACATTGCTGGGGTTAGGAGGAAAGAAGGCTGTCCTGTCCATTATTCCCAGACATCAACTAGATTGGAGTGAGAGCAAGTTAGAAACGCGGCGTCTAGGGGTGGCGGGGGGGGGGGGGGGGGGGGGGGGGGGGGGGGGGGGGGGGGGGGGGGGGGGGGGGGGGGGGGGGGGGGGGGGGGGGGGGGGGGGGGGCACGGGGTGGAGCCGCGTATGCACAGGGAAGGGGTTTGAAGCTTGGCGAAGGAGTGATGGAAAGAACTTGAAGGAAGCAGGAAGGAATTAGAATGAGCCTGGGTCTGGGCAGGCTCCAGCCTGGCTGCAGCTGAGGGACCAATGGCGCTGTGCTAATTGCCTTTATTTATTTTTTTCCTTGTTTTCTTTCCCATCCCAACTCTCTTTTCTATCTTCTGCCTCCTCTCCATCCTGAATCCCATCTTTTCCCTTTTCCTTCCTCCCACTCCCCCACCTCACCCTTTTTCGCCCGCCTTCCCCGTTTCCCCTCCCTCCTCCACACCCTCACCTTCTAACCCCCTCCCCACTGCCCCACCGAAGCTCTCAGGCGGGTGTGAGTTGACCGTGGTCCTCCAGGACTTCAGCGCGGGCCACAGCAGCGAGCTGACCATCCAGGTGGGGCAGACAGTGGAGCTGCTGGAGCGGCCCAGCGAGCGGCCGGGCTGGTGTCTGGTGCGGACCACGGAGCGGAGCCCCCCGCAGGAGGGCCTGGTCCCCAGCAGCGCCCTGTGCATCTCCCACTCCCGGAGCAGCGTGGAGATGGACTGCTTCTTCCCCTTGGTGAAAGGTAGGGAGAATGGAGGGGCGGGAAGCATGCCCTGGAAATGACCTGTCTCGTCAACCCACTTTGACCCTGTGGGATTTCTCTGTCATTTAACCTTTCTGAGTTCATCTGATCTAAAAATGAAGGTTGAGAGTGTTGAAAGCTTAAGCAAATTTGCATGGAGTGATTTTGGTTTTCATGTCTCAGAAAAGCCACAGTAGGGCCTGCTTTGCTGCAAAATGTTATATTAAATACCAATTGAATTACAAAAATAAAAACAAAGATCAAATGAGGTGACCTTAGGAACTCTTCCAAGCCAGGAGCAGTGACACACGCCAATAATCACAGTTCTTGGGGGTCTGAGACTGGAGGATGACAGGTTCAAGGCCAGCCTCAGCAACTTAACAAGACCCTGTTTAAAAAATTAAATTAGCCGGGTGTGGTGGCATACGCGTGTAATCCCAGTACTTGGGAGGCTGAGACAGGAGGATCTGGGTTTGCAGCCAGCCTCAGCTACTTAGTGAGGCCCTCCGCAACTTAGTGAGACGCTGTTTCAAAATAAAGAATAAAAAATAGGGCTGGGGGTGTAGTTTTGAGGTAGCATGCCCCTGGGTTCAATTTCCAGTGCCAAAAAATAAATAAATCCCTCCCAGTTCTCCACACTGCATCATGCCGCATTTGAAAAGGTCCTCTTCCACCTATGGCCAAATGTGGCCTGGACTCCTCTCTTCACAGACTTGTTCTCCCCTCCACAGCACCTGCTGGCTTTCTGATCAAGTGCAACTCTAACACAGAGGGTCAAGCAAACTCAGAAACCAGCCACAGAGGCGTGGGGCTTGACCGGGTCCCCTCTATCAGCCCTGCCGGGGTTTTGGCCCACCACTCATTTCCTTGGGTGGATCTGTTATTCGGGCCTTGGCTTCTATTCTATGTATACTCTGTGTGCCCTCCACAGCATTGTGTATTCACTGCTTCTCACACCAGAGAGACGAAATGACTTAGAGCAGTGCTTCTCCAAGAGAAGCCTCTAGATTAGCAGGGAAGCCTGCCCAGGGAACTGTTAGCAGTGCAGATGCTCAGGCCCAGCTCCACACCTGTTATGTGTTTAACCAGCCCGCCTGCCACAAGACTGACACAGCACTGGCTTCCGAGGTCAGAGGCTTCAAAGGTCAGAGTCATCAGGGCTTTGAACTCCTCCTCCTCCTCCTCCTCCTCCTCCTCCTCCTCCTCCTCCTTCTTCTTCATTGTCATCGTCGTCTTCTTCTTGGTACAGAGGATTAAATGCAGGAACATTCTACCTCTGAGCTACATCCCTAGCCCTTTTTATTTAGAAACAGGGTTTCACTAAAATGCTGAGGGATTTGCTAAGTTGCCAAGGCTAGCCTCCAACCTTTGATCCTCCTGTCTCATCCTCCAAGTACTGGGATTACAGGCATGCACCACCATGCCTGGCTAACTCATGTATTTTACATTGAGGAAACTGAGGCCCAGAGAGCCATGCAGAGCCAGGTCTTAGTTCTGAGTTAATTACAATCGTCAACACTGGGGACACCTTCTATGCAGACCTGTGCTAGATATTTATGGGAAGAGTTAGGGACCTGTTTCTGTCAGAGGCAGGGACAAGGATCTCCTCGAGGCCCGCTTCCTGATAGTTACTACAAGCTTTTTAAATGTTTGCAAACGTTCTGGTTCTGAATTCCGTCTGGTCTCTCTGCAAAGCCCGACTTTCTCCTTCTGGCCACTAGATGGCAGGGTCAGGCTGCAGTATCGGTCCTACCCGGCTCGCCGTCCCGCCGCGCAGGTGTTTTCATCAGGAGAAATATCCAAATTAAAACCGCCTCCCTGATTCTCTCCACACACCTGAAGCCCCTCCCCTGGTTTAGCCATCATCTGCTTCCCCCTTCCCTCTGAGGACAAAGAAGTGGCCATCTGAAAACCATGGGAATTTGTAGTTGTAGGTCCCGCTTCTCAGTCCTCTGAAGTAGCCCCTGGAGAAACTCCTGGCACCAGAGAAGACAAAAATCAACACTCGGGAATCTGGTTCTATTTGGAGTCTAGCCAGGGAAAAGCGGGACTCAGGGCAGATTGTTGGGGTGAAATGAAGTAATCTATTAAAAAAAAACAGTAGTGCCCGGAGCTCAGTGCACATTAGTTGTCATAAGCTATTGTTATCATTGGTCATAGATAATCCAGCAAAATAACTACAAACTCTCACAAGTCCAGTTGAGAGACCCCACCTGCAGACTCAAAGCCAAGGACAGGAAGGCTGCGAAAGGCTGGCATCCCATAGATCTCCAGGACTCAGCTTCACTCTGGGACCTCCTGACGAACACCTACCCACCCGAGCCAGTGTCTGGGTGTGATGCGCATTCCCTCTCAGCCAGCTTCCTACCTCCACAATGGGATAGGATCACACCTGAGGGGAGAAGCTGAGAGCAGTGTGGTCCATATGTGATCCAGAGGCAGGAGGTAGGGGCATTCAGGTTCAGAATCTACAGGTCTGGGGATGTAGCTCAGTGGTAGAGCACTTGCCTAGAATGCATGAAGCCCTGGGTTCAATCCCTAGCAATGTGTGCGCATGCATACATGCATGCACACACACGTGCGCGCACACACACACACACACACACACTGGATTTTGGCTGGGCATGGTGGCGCACACCTGTAATCCCAGTATTTGAGAGGCTGAGACAGGAGGATCACAGGTTCCCAGCCAGCCTCAGCAACTTAGGCCCTCAGCAACTTAGTAAGACCCTGTTTCAAAATAAAAATAGGGCTGACTGTTTCAAAATAAAAATAGGCTGAGGGTGTAACTCAGCAGTAGAGTGCCCCTGGGTTTGATCTCCAGTACCCGCCAAAAAAGGAATCTACAGAGGGGGGGCTCCCTACTATTAGACAGGTTAGTGGGGATTTAACTACAAATGGAAGCTAAGAACCAGGGATGAAAAAGAGAGGCAAGGAGGAAAGAAAGAAGGGAGGCATCATAGAATTTTCCAGCTAATTCAGCTGGGTGTGGTGGTACACACCTGTAATCCCAGTACTTGGAAGGCTGAGACAGGAGGATTGAAGGTTTGACTATAGCCTCAGCAACTTAGTGAGACCCTAAGCAGCTTAGTGATACCCTATTTCAAAATTATTATTATTATTATTATTATTATTATTATTATTTATCTGTGATACTAGGGATTGAACCCAGGGGCATTCTACCTCCGAGCTACACCCCCAGCCCTATTTTTCATTCTTTATTTTGAAACAGGGTCTCACTAAGTTGCAGAGGGCCTCACTAAGTAGCTAAGGCTGGCCATGAACCTGCGATCCTCCTGTCTCAGCCTCCCAAGTACTGGGATTACAAGCATGCACCGCCACGCCCGGCTTCAAAATTAAAATTTTTTTAAAAAGGGCTGAGTTGTAGCTTGGGGGTAGAATGCCCCTGGGTTCAATCCCAAGTACCAAAAAATAAAATAAATTTTAAAAAATACATTGGAAGGAATTAAGGGTTAATATCCAGATTATATAAAGAACTCTTACAACTCAAGAACAACAACAAAAATTAGAAAATGGGCACAAGACTTGAATAGATATTTCTCCAAAGATACACAAATGGCCAATAAGCACAAGAAAAGATATTCAACATCACTAATCATTAGAAAAATGGAAATCGAAACTTCAATGAGATACCATGGGGGGGGGTACTGCAGATTGAGGGGCATCCTACCTCCAAGCTACACCCAGCCCTTTTATTTAAAAAATTTTATACTGGAACAGGGTCTCACAATTGCTGAGGCTGGCCTTGAACCTGTGATCCTCCCATCTCAGCCTCCCAAGTACTGGGATTACAGGTGTGCACCACCTCACCCCACAAGATACCACTTTTTACATATTGCATGGTTGGACATGCACACAAAATAACAAGTGTCAGTGAGGATGTGAAGAATTTGGAACACTGGTGCACTGCTGGTGGGTATGTAAAATGGCACAGCTGCTATGGAAACGTGGAGATCCTCAAAATATTAAAAACAGAATTATTGTAGGATCCAACAATCCCACTTCTGAATATATATCCAAAATAATTGAAAGCAGGGACACAAGTAGATATCTGTACAGCCATGTTCATAGCAGCATTATCCACAATAGCATTAAGGTGGAAGAAACTCAAATGTCCATGAACAAGCCGGGCGTGGTGGCGCATGCCTGAAATCCCAGTACTTGGGAGTCTGAGAGGCAGGAGGATCACAGGTTTGAGGCCAGCCTTAGCAACTTAGTGAAGCCCTCTGCAACTTAGTGAGACCCTGTTTCAAAATAAAGAATAAAAAATAGGGCTGGGGGTGTAGCTAAGAGGTAGAATGCCCCTGGATTCAGTCCCCAGTACCATATGCACACAGATGTCCACAGACAGATGAATAGATAAAGTGTGGTATGTACATACCATGGGATATTATTCAGCCTTGAAAAGGAAGGAAAATCTGACACAGGTTACATCATAGATGAATCTTACGGACATTAAACTAAGTGAAATAAGCCAGTCTCTCTCTCTCTCTCTCTCTCTCTCTCTCTCTCTCTCTCTCACACACACACACACACCTGTATTATTCCACTTGTATGAGATACTTTGAACGGTCAATTTTACAGAGGCAGAAAATAGAATGGGATTGCCAAGGGCTGGGGAGAGGAGGTAGTGGGGAGTGACTATTCAATGGATATAGAGTTTCAGTTTAGCAAGATGAAAAAGTTCTTGGAGATGGATCATGGTGATGGTTGCACAAAAAAGTAAATGTACTCAATGCCACAGAACTGTACATATTGTGTTAAAATGTTGAAGATACTTAAAAAAAATTGGTGCTGGGTTCTTCTGCCCCAGGCTCCATCAACCGGTCTAGGTTCTGTACCCCGCTGCATAGGACATCTGTGTTTCTCTTCTTTTCCCGGCGCTTTCTTCCTGGCTGGCGCTGGGGGCTGGGAGCTGGCTACCTGTGAGGAGATGCCTCTGTGCTCAGTAAAACCCAGCCTGGGGCTTCAGCCTGGGAAGCAGGTGCTGGAGCAGGGACAGCGGCCCAGCGGCCTGGCTGTTCTTGGAGCCTCTTGCTTGGGCTTTCCTAATGAATTCTGCTGTGATTGCCTCGCTGGCCCCAGGAAAGCTTACCCAGCTGTGGATGGCAGTATAAAACAGTGGAGAAGGCGTGGATGGGCCCTGGAGGCAAACACACCAACAGCCTGGGAATGCTCAGCGAGTCTGGGATTCTGTTGACTTACATTAAGTTTGTAGTCAACTTACAAAAAGACCCAGCTTTTGTTTTTCTGTTATTGTTGTTGTTTTGAGGGCAGGTGTACTGGAGATTGAACCCAGAGGCATTCTATCAGTCACACCCCAGCCCTTTTTTCTTTCAATTTTTAATTTT
The DNA here is from genome assembly GCA_004027185.1 of Glis glis. Lineage (NCBI taxonomy): Eukaryota > Metazoa > Chordata > Mammalia > Rodentia > Gliridae > Glis > Glis glis. The sequence goes on along the minus strand of PVJS01000918.1, from coordinate 91,592 downwards.
GAAACAAGGTCTCGCTAAATTGCTGAGCCCTCACTAACTTGCTGAGGCTGGCCTTGAACCTTCAATCCTCCTGTCTCAGCTTCCTAAGTACTTGGGATTATAGGCATGCACCACCACGCCCAGCTCAAAAATACCTAACATTTATTGAGCCTTACAATGAGCCAGATTCTAGGATAATGTGTTAATACTAATAAATTATATTTTTCTCATTTTATAGATGAGGAAACAGTCTTAGAAGATTAGGTGACTTGCTCAAGTCACATAGCTTACAAGTGGTGGAGCTAGGTTTGAACCAGACTGTCCTTCCCCAAGGTCGCACTTCGCCACACTGCTCTCCACCCTCCCCAGTTTGAAAGCATCCAGTCAGGTGCTTTAGTTTATTCTCCATTGCGCAAGGCTCCACAGATGAGGATTTGAAGAACATTCAAATCCCAGCCCTTGTTACTTTTTATTTTGAAACAGGGTCTCGCTAGGTTGATGAGAGTTTCACTACTTGCTGAGGCTGTCATTGAACCTATGATCCTCTTGTCCAGCCTCCCAAGTACTAGGATTACAAGCATGTGCCACCACACCCGGCTGCTTTTTATATATTTTATTTATTTTTGGTACTAGGAATTGAACTCAGGGACATTCTATTTCAAAGCTACACCCCAACCCTTTTTTTTATTTTATTTTATTTTTTATTTTGAAATAGGGTCTTTGGTTTTTTGTTTGTTTGTTTTGTTTTTTGCAGTACTGGGGATTGAACCCAGGGGCATTCTACCTCTGAGCTACACCCCCAGCCTCATTTTTATTCTTTATTTTGAAACAGGGTCTCACTAAGTTGCAGAGGGCCTAAGTAGCTGAGACTGGCTGTGAACCTGTGATCCTCCTGTCTCAGCCTCCCAAGTACTGGGATTACAAGCATGTGCCACCACGCCTGGCTTTTGAAGTAGGGTCTTTCTAAGTTGCTAAATTGCTGAGGCTGGCCTCGAACCTGGGATCCCTCTGTCTTAGCCTCCAAACTGGGATTATATGCATGCACTAACATGCGCAGCTATACAAAAGCTTTTTAATTCTGGTTTTATTTCCTGAGCTTTAGAGGACCCCTCCCACTACTAAAAATGTCTACTTTTTTGTCTGTCCTCATCAGGTAAGCACTTTTGGTAATCTAACGTAATTGGCCTAAATGTTTTAGTCAGCGCTTTTGTCACTATGACCAAAATACCTGACAAGCACAACTTAGAGGAAGAAAGGCTCATTGGCTTATGGTTTTAGAAACTTCAGTCCATGGCTGGCAGGCTCCAAGACAGAGACTGGGGTAGCAGGGGCTCAGGGCATGGCAGCCAGAAACAGAGAGAGAATGAGAGAAACAGACAGACAGACAGACAGACAGACAGACAGACAGACAAGCTGGCCAGGGACAAATACAGCCCCCAAGGCTACATCTCCAGTGATCCACCTCCTGCAACCATGCCCCAGCTCTGAACCTAGCTACACTGACTCACCTATGAGCTTGGGGAGGGGGGCATTTTAAATCCAAACCATAACACTAAGTATCCTGTGTTTAAAGTAGCCAAGCATAGCATAAATGTCTCCTTTTGTGTGTGTGTGGTACCGGGGATTGAACCCAGGGTCATTCTACCTCCGAACTACACCCCTAACCCCTATTTGTTAATTTTTGAAACAGGGTCTCGCTAGGTTGAGAGTCTTACTATTTGCTAAGGCTGTCCTGGAACCTGCAATCCTCTTGTCTCAGCCTCCCAAGTACTGGGATTATAGGTGTGTGCCACCTCGCCTGGCTAAATGTCTCCATTATGAGGTCCAATTTATTAGGTTGGACCACATGAAATTTCCAGCCTGTATTTTCCTTAAAAGGGTGCTCATTTATCATTGTGGAAACAGAGGAGGGTCTGATTCTCAAGTAGTCAGGCGGACCCAAAAGAGGATGCAGAGTGAGAAACCACTTATGAGTAGAGCATCACTTCATCTTCCCCGGCCTCGTTTCCATGTCTATGCAAAAGGCAGGTGGTAAAAATGCCTGACTCACAGAGTCACCGGGAGGCTCAAGGGTGGCAGTGCTGAGTAAAAGTGCTTTTGAAACTGCAAAGTTAGTCTCACTGGTATGTTCACAGGATGATTCTTTAGAAATATATATCTGGGCAGGGGGCACACACCTATAATCCCAGTACTTGGGAGGCTGAGACAGGAGGATCGCAGGATTGAGGCCATCTTCAGCAACTTAGCGAGGCCCTCAGAAATTTAGCAAGACCCTGTTTCAAAATGAAAGATAAAAATAAAAGTGCTGTTGCCATAGCTTGGAGGTAGAATGTCCCTGGGTTCAATCCCCAGTACCAAAAAAAGAGTGGTCTGAGGCTTCGCCATGGTGTGTAGGAGACCATAAGAAGAGATGAGAGGTGCTGGAGTAGATAGAAGACCCAAGTCTGGATCCTGGCTCTACCACTGAGTAGCTGATGACCTCAGCAAGAGACTTAAACATCTATAAAAGGGGTTAATAGTGCTGACCTGCCATGATAGACTTCCCAGCCCAGTGGGCCACATGAGAGGCAGTCAATGAACGTTAATTTCCCTGCCTGCCCTTGGTCCCAGTTTACCTGTATCTTCCTGAGTCTAGGGTGTTTCCAGCCTGAATCCTCTTCAGTGTTGTACAAGAGTTCAAGGTTGTTTCTGGTCTCATCCATATGCTTTTTAGAGACCCCAGTACCATCTCTGATCTACACCCTCCCCCTTCCCTCAGTTTTTGTTCCTGGCCTAGCCTAGGCCCCTGACCCAGTCCACCAACAGCAGGTCCATTGGGCCCCCTGATTCCCCAGGAAATAATGATCTATACCCCTCTTTTAGCTCTCTTTTGCCTTCTCAGAGGACTGAGAGCAGATCTGATAGATTTGAGCTGAAATTTTTAAGTTTTTTCCTGGTTTGCCCCTTTGGCACTCAGAATGACCTTTTCTCTGGGGAGAGAATTCTGGTCATTGAAGGTAACTTCCAGGCCACGCCCCCATGGTAATGGTCTACCTGTGAGATGGAGGGCTGGTGAGTGTTGGGGTGTGTGTGATAGTGTCATTTTCAATTCAAAAAAGGGTAGAACAGTCGGGTGTCGTGGTGCACACCTGTAATTCCAGTACTTGGGAGGCTGAGTCAGGAGGATCATAAGTTCAAGGCCAGCCTCAGCAACTTAGTGAGACTCTGTTTCAAAATAAAAAATAAGGCCGGGCGTGGTGGCGCACACTTGTAATCCCAGTACTTGGGAGGCGGAGACTGGAGGATCCGGGTTCGCAGCCAACCTCAGCTACTTAGTGAGGCCCTCCGCAACTTCGTGAGACCCGGTCTCAAAATAAAGTATAAAAATAGGGCCAGGGGTGTGGCTCTGAGGCAGAATGCCCCTGGGTTCAATCCCTGGTACCGCAAAAAAAAAAAAAAATAGGGCCAGGGGTGTAATTCAGAGGTAGAATGCCCCTGGGTTCATTCCCCAGTACAAAAAAAAAAAAAAAAAGAATTAGAAGAAGAATTAGAAGAAGAGTAAAATAAAGGAGAGCTTTGTAAAAACCGCCCTTCTTATTTCCTTTTTAACTGACTTGTTTCCACTTGCTTATGTATGTTAACATGGGCCAAAAATGGCTCCATAGCTACCGACCAAGGGGTTGGGGGCCCTCCCAGGATACAGTTTCAGGAAGCAGGAGACTTGGGTGCTGTCCAGTCTACACTCATTTTTTTCTTTTTCTTTTTAAGAATAAGGCCAGCTAGCCGGGCGTGGTGGCGCACGCTTGTAATCCCAGTACTTGGGAGGTGGAGACCGGAGGACCCGGGTTCGCAGCCAACCTCAGCTACTTAGTGAGGCCCTCCGCAGCTTCATGAGACCTGGTTTCAAAATAAAGGATAAAAAATAGGGCCAGGGGTGTAGCTCGGAGGTAGAACGCCCCTGGGTTCAATCCCCAGTACCACAAAAAAAAAAAAAAAAAAAGAATAAGGCCAGCTAGATGCAGTGGCACACACCTCTAATCCCAATACATGGGAGGCTGAGACAGGAGGATTCAGGTTGGCGGCCAGCCTCAGCAACTTGGTCAGACCCTCAGCAACTTATCAACCCCTGTTTCAAAATAAAGAAAAAGTAATAATAAAAATAAAAAGGACTGGGGATGTAGCTTTGGGGTAGAATGCCCCTGGTTCCAATCCCCAGAACCAAAAAATAAGAAGGAAAAGACTAAGGGCAGCCAGGACACTTAGAAACTGTGCCCCAGCCTACGTGGCTGTGTGTTCTGGGTGAGGCATCCTGCCTGCGGCTACCATCCATCTGATTTGGAATCCGGGCCTCTGAGAGGAACACAGCAGCCCCAGCCTCGGGCTCTTCTATGCACTCCTCAGTACAGTTGACCTCCCAGCAGAACTGAACACCATGAGGCCCCAGGCTATCAAGGGAGGGAGTTGGTCTCTCTCTGGCACCTCTTACAGAGATTCTGCAGTAATCAGCTGTTATAACTTAATTTATGACAAATGACAATTTTTTGTGCGTGTATATGGTTCTGGGGATTGAACTCATGGGCATTCTACCTCTGAGCTACACTCCTAGCCCTTCCTTCCTTCCTTCCTTCCTTCCTTCCTTCCTTCCTTCCTTCCTTCCTTCCTTCCTTTTTTTTCCTGAAACAGGGTCTTGCTAAGTGACCATTCCCTGGCCTCAAACCTGTGATCCTCCTGTCTTGGCCTCCCAGGTACTGGGAGTACACCATGCCGGGATCAGTTGCCAATTTCAACAGTGTATATCCCTGCCTGCTGGTGTCCACTGTAAATCTGTAAAATCTTTATGATCATGATGATGATCATGATAATGTCCCTCATCGCCAGAAGGGCCAGACGGGAGGCTTAAATAGGATCCTTCCTCCTTGGAGCCTCACCAGTCAGCTGATGGAGCTCAGGGGGATAGCACTTTGGGTCCCAGAGCAGTAAGGCTATCTCTTTTTTATTTTTATTTTTTGTACTGGGTATTGAACCCAGGGGTATTCTACCCCTGAGCTATACCCCTGCCCTAGCCCACCCCCCTTTTTAAAAACTTTTTAAACAGGGTCTCACTAAGTTGCTGAGGCTGGCCTTGAACCTGCTGTCCCTGTCTTAGCCTCCCAAATATTGGGATTACAGATGTGGGCCACCACACCCGGCTGAAGAGCTGCCTCTAACTGTGCTTTCCCAGAGGAAACTAGAGACTGGAGGGGAGGTCACCGCAGCCAACTGAGTGTTCCCCAAAGAGAAGACAGTGCGATTTCCCCTTGCTTGGAGCTAGCTAAGCTGAAACCACTTCCCCCTCAAGGAACACAGGGACCCAGGAATGACACTCGTGGAATGCTGCTTGGAGAGATGAGTGGTTGTGACTGGGGATGTTCCTGCCCTCTCTGTTAGGGAAGGCCAGGGTGGGAGAGCCCTGGGCCTTGCTGAGCAGCCCCGGCAGGCTGAGGCGTTCAGCAGCTAGATTCCCATGCTGCTGGGCAGGACAGAGTGGCTGGGACTCTTCTCACTGCCTCACCCTGTGTCGCCTGCACCTGAGGACAACTGAGGTCTCTGTAGGCTTGAGCCTGCAGCCTTATCCCAGCCCTGCTAACGCACTTAAGAAGGCTTTCGCTTTCCCTTTACAGCCTTTGCCATTTTCAATGCCAGCCCTCCGCCCTCTAGGCAGTCGCTGAGCCGCCTGCCCGTCTTTGACCTTGCTCTTGTCATGCTGTGCACACTCAACCTCAGGACCCGACCTTCTGTCCCCGCTGCCTGGCTTGTGCCCCACTTCCTTCATGTCCACACACGTCACCTGATTAGAGAGTCTCCCCACGGCCACCCTCTCCATCTCTCTGTATCCCTGCCTTATATCCTTGCCTTTATCACCACCTGAGATGTTTGTTAATTTTTTTTTTTTTTTTGCGGTACCGGGGATTGAACACAGGGGCGTTCTACCTCTGCGCCACACCCCCGGCCCTATTTTTTATGCTTTATTTTGAAACCGGGTCTCACAAAGTTGCGGAGGGCCTCACTAAGGAGAGAGAGAGAGAGAGAGAGAGAGAGAGAGAGAGAGAGAGAGCTGAGACTGGCCTCGAACCCAGATCCTCCGGTCTCCGCCTCCCAAAGTACTAGGATTACAAGCATGCGCCACCATGCCCAGCCTTGTTAATGTTTATCATCTTTCTCTCCCACTGCCCCCTCCCACTAAACTTCGCCCTCAGGTATAGGGATTTTGTTCCTGGCTCTGTCCTCAGCATCTAGACCAGTGGCTGGCATATAATGAGTTCTCAGGAAATATTTGTAGAAGGCAGGAAGGACCAGGCACCAGGGACCTCTGCAGAGTCCTTGCGTGAAGAACCAGGTGCAGCGTGTTCACCGTCCCCCAAATCCTGTAGAGGAAACTGGTCTAAGTCTTAGCAGGAAGGCCTGAGGGTGGGAACAGGGAGTCATGTCCCATGCTAGAAGTTCTGATTGGGGATGTCTATTTCCTGGGAAGTCTTCCCTGGAAACACATGGGCTAAGCACCTCTCGTTTATTTGGAAAGTTGGAAACTCAGAAACACGAGGGTAGGCAGTGTCTTCCACATCTCTCCTGTTACTGAAACTCTTCAGTAAACTGAGCAGAGTCACATCCAGGCGAGATCCACTTTCCATCTAGCACCCCAGAACCTCTTCATTGGACCCCATGAAGCCTCAGGCTCTGCGGCTGCTCCTTCGGCCATTGTGGGGAAGGTGGCACTGGCAGCTGGAATTAAAATGCCGTCCTGCGTAGTAGTGGACACTTGGCAATCACAAGCCTGCCTAAATTGAAACGCAAAGTGACAGACCGGCACTTCTTACCACTCTCCTTTGGGAGCACTTTGGCCTACTTAGGAGTGAGCATTTGAGAAGTGGACAGGTCCCCGAGTGGGCTGTTTTTAGCAACTCTAACTGCAGCCATCTTTCACTTTGATAAATAGCTCTGTCCTCCCGAGCCCAGGCTAGCTCAGCGGCGGCTCAGTCCAGATCTCCAGGAACCTGTCCTTGCTACCAACAGCTCCACCTCCTTGTACCCACAGAAGATCATGACGCTGGCCCTTCCAGCGAGGCTCTGGGTCCTCTGTGTGATCCCACAGTCTTCACCAATGTTGCCTGGACCACTCCCCTACCGTCACCTGGACCAGACCACAGGGTGGTTAGCGACCCTTCCTTTCTGAGCAAAAGAAGCTGTTTGACAGGATGAGCTGGGCTGATCTCAGGATGAAATAGCTAGAAAGAGTCAGGCTGGGGTCGGGTGGGTAGGTACAGAGGAAAACATTTACAGGGAAGTGGCTGAAATCATGTGGTATGAACTCAGTGATGGTTTAGCCATTAGAATCTGAGAGCTGTCACCAGGTGGATGGTAGTACCCCAGAGGCCAGCAGTGGTGTGCTAGACCACACCAAACAGAGATAATTAGCCAGGTGTGGTGGCACACACCTGTAATCCCAGCACTTGGGAGGCTGAAACAGAAGGATTACAGGTTTGAGGCCAGCGCACAGTAAGTTAGTGAGACCCTGTTTCAAAATAAAACTAAAGTAGGGAGCCAGGCATGGTGTTGCATGCCTGTAATCCCAGTATTTGGAAGTCTGAGACAGGAGGATCGCAGGTCAAGGACAGCTTCAGCAAGCAGTGAAACTCTTATCAACCTAGCGAGATCCTGTTTCAAAATAAAAATAAAATAGGGCTGGGGGTGTAGCTCAGAGGTAGAATGCCTCTGGGTTCAATCCCCAGTACCACAAAAATAAATAAATAAAATAAATAAAAAAGGACTTGGGGTGCAGCTCAAGAGGTAGAACACCCTTGGGTTCAATCCCCAGTACCACACACACCAAAAAATAAAATTAAAATAAACAGAGATAGAGGAGATTACTATGCATAAAGCTGGCAAATATGCTTTTTCTGCAGACATTACTATTAAAATAACACGTATCACCTGGGAATAGTTGCCCACAAGGACTTTACATTTTGAAAGAAACATATTTTGAATTCAAATTAAATGTAGCATCAATATACACATCTCATATCCTTTCTCTAATCTAAAGTGTTTGTGGTTACTGATGACTACTGTCTCAGTCCCTCTTTTTGTGTGTGTGTGGTGCTAGGGATTGAACCTATGGGCATTCTACCTCCAAGCTACACCCCCAGATCAATTTTATTTTTTATTTAGAGGATCTCACTAAATTGCTAAGAGCCTCACTAAATTACTGAGGCTGTCCTCAAACCTTTGATCCTCCAGTCTCAGCCTCCCAGGTACTGGGATAACAGGTATGTGCCACCACACCCAGCTCAGTTCCTCTTTTTACATAAAGAAGAAACCTCTACCTTATGTCCAGGTCTAGTCTGTCTCCAGTTTCATTTTTCTGCCATGGAAAATTGAACCAACTGCTTCTCCTAGAATTCACCCTGTTCTTCTTTGTCATGCTCAGGGGGGACATGTTAGCCAATTTATATTCCTCTTGTAAATTCCCATATACAGGTAAGCTCAGTGACTTGCAGATAGTAGATTTCAAACACCAACTACTTGTTGAAGAAATGATTAATGCTTGGCAAGAATTGTATGACTTTAAGCCACAACCACAAATGGAGGCCAGGACTGGGTTATTCGGAGACAATTATGAACCATTTTGATAGCAGCAACCAAGCAGATCATAGGTCAGAAATCCATACAGGGCAGATGAGAATTAAGGAACATGCACTTAGCAAACAAAGAGATTGCTAACATAACAGGGTGGAATGCCAGGTACGAAGCACGTACCTGTAGTTCCAGCTTCTCGGGAGGCTAAGGCGAGATCTCTTGAGCCCAGAAGTTTGAGGGTCCGATCGTAAGAGTTGAAGAAAGCAAAGATATTTGTGTCCAGGTTCTTGTTGTACTCTACCTCCTGATCTGGGACTCTTCCTACAGAGTGGGGGACCTTGATCCCTGAGGTCAGCGGTTCTTAGCCCCGACTTCACATGGAAATTTCTCGAAGAGCTTTTTAGAAACTATAGATATGAACCTGAGTCAGAATCTGGGGTGGGTGCTGGAGGTGAGAATTCCTTCAAAGGGAAGCTGTGGCTGAGTGGTTGGGGTGGGGGTGAGGCAAGCAAGCAGGTGACTACTGTTCCTCTGTAGTCACCGGGAACAGTGCTTGCAGCATCCGTCCAGCCTGTGAACAGCTCTGCGGGCTGTTCTGTAAAAGGTCTGTGCTGTACTTGGCACAAAAAGAAGGTTCTCATGTGAATCCTAGGCCTGAGTTGGGGCGAAGTTGCTATTCCTTATGTCTCTGGCCTGCGATCTAGAAAACCTGAGTCCTGTAAATCTAAAAGACACTAAGCCTGGAGGGAAAAAATTGGATACGTGCCTGTTGATGGAAAGGACAGATGCCTGAGGTTACAGTCCAGTGTCTCTGAAGGCTGTGGCTAACCTGGAGGGTCCAGCAGTCATACTAGTGCCCCAGGCCAGGCCCAGCCTTGAGGTGTCCCTGGCCCAGGACATCTGCAGGCTGATGCCTAGGATCCTTTGGGGTTCACTGTTGTGGAAAATGGGGATGATACAGACTCATACACAGGTAGAAAGCCTAATTCATGTAAAATGGACTTAAGGTGCAGGTACCACTTAAGACAAACCACCAAAAGTAAGAATGAGACCTGGCCATCTGTTTGGAAGTTAAGAATAATCTAAAGATACTGCCATTAGCTGGGCATGGTTGGCGCATGCCTGTAATCCCAATACTTGGGAGGATGAGACAGAATTGAAGGTTCGAGGCCAGCCTCAGCAACTTAGCAGGACACTCAGGAACTTAGTGAGACCCTGTTTAAAATAAAAAAAAAAAAATTTAAAGAGGGCTGGGGGTGCCGGGCGTGGTGGCGCATGCTTGTAATCCCAGTACTTTGGGAGGCAGAGACCGGAGGATCCGGGTTTCGCGGCCAGCCTCAGCTCTCTCGCTCTCTCTCTCCCTGTCTCTCTCTCTTTCTCTCTCTCTCTCTCTCCTTAGTGAGGCCCTCCGCAACTTCGTGAGACCCGGTTTCAAAATAAAGTATAAAAAATAGGGCCGGGGGCGTAGCGCAGAGGTAGAACGCCCCTGCGTTCAATCCCCAGTACTGCAAAAAAAAAAAAAAAAAG
>PVJS01000918.1:56496-81397 GCA_004027185.1 Glis glis | reverse complement strand
CATCTCTCTCATTTCTCTCTCTCATCTCTTAAGTTTGTGTTGGCTTCATTCCCAGGCAGCTTCTTCCTGCATGGCTTGGTTATGGCAAGACTGCCTCCAGCTACTTTAGGCTAACATCCCACCAACTCTGAAATCTTGTGGAAAGAGATTGCTGCTTTTCCAGTACTTTTTACTAAGGTCTCAAGAGTTATACTCATTGAATGAAATTGGGTCATGTGCTAAGTGTCATCCAATCCCTGTGACTGATAAGCAAGCCCAAGTCTTAGGCTCATCCTTGGAGTGGTTGGTGAGCAGGGGGAAGATGTCCGCCATACCCAAGAAGATGTCCCCAGTGCCAAAAACACAGTCTGGGATTAAAGGAAGGCTGGCTTCTCAAAGAAAGATCAAGATACAAAAAGAAGAGGGCATAGATGGCAAATAGGCACGGGGTGGGGGGATTCACTATACGAATGTTTGTCAATGTGGTCTCTGCACCAATGACATCAGCATCCCCTGGGAACTTGTAGCAATGCAAGTTCCCAGGCCCCACCCCAAACACACTGTATCAGAAACTCTGGGCTTGGAGCCCAGTGATCTGTGTTTTAACACACCCTCCTGTGATTCTGGTGCACACTCAGGTTTGAGAACCACCATACCACACCAGTGGTTCTTAATCTATGCTGCATATTACAAACACCTGGGGAAATTTAAACTTAATAATGCCTAGCTATACCCAGAGTCAATTAATCTGAATCTTGGGGTATGTGGGGGAGGGGAGACTCAGGCATTAATGGTTCTCAAACTTGGCTCCAAGCCAGGTGTGGTGATGCACACCTGTAATCCTAGTATTTGGGAGGCTGAGACAGGAGGATCACAGGTTGGAGGCCAGCCTCAGCAATTTAGCAAGAACCCTGTTTCAAAATAAAAAAATAGAAAGGGCTGGGGTGTAGCTCAGAGATAGAATGCCCCTGGATTCAATCCCCAGTACAAAAAAACTAAACTAAAAAAAATAAAATAAAAAACTTGGCTCCACACTGGAATGTCCTGGAGAGCCTCAAAAAATACTAATGCCAAGAAATTTTAAAAGTTCTCTGATAATTCTTTTTTTTTTTTTTTGGCCCTGGGAGTTGAACCCAGGGGCATTTTGCCTCCAGGCTATATACCCAATCCTTTTTATTTTTTATTTTGAAACAGGGTCATGCTAAATTGCTGAGGCTGGCCTTGAACCTGCGATCCTTCTGTCTTAGCCTCCCAAGTACTGGGATTATGGGCATGCACCATCGTGCCCAGCTTTTGGTGATTCTTATTAGCACCAATATTTAAAAATCAATGCCCTTTAACATCCCTTTTAAATGATCTTGAAAACGTTAACCTAACATCTAAGTGCAGGCTGGTGAATTTGGGCACCTATTTTCTCGAATCCCTTAACTCTTAAATTTGGGCAGGTATCTGATGTTTACTCGCTTTTTTTCACATTCTTGGTGAGTCTGTCCTAGGGGAAATTTCAAAAGGGCTAGAATTGGTTTTCTTCACTAATGTAGCTCTAGTGCCTACAACAGAACCTGTCACATAGTAGGCATTCAAGAAATATTTGCTGAATTAGTGAAAAGATCCACAATCAGTGTCCCAATGGAGCTCAGGAATTCCTTTGGACTGTCGACATTGGCTAGTCTCATCAGAAAGGCCTGTGAGGATGGCCACAGGGCTCTTGAGTTATTGGTGTCTAGGACCAGAATGAATCTCCAGCGTGGCCAAAAGTATGTTGACCACATCAACTTAAGATGGGGAGAAGCTGGGTGTGGTGGCACACAACTGTAATCCCAGTACCTGGGAGGCTGAGACAGGAGGATCAAAGGTTCAAGGCTAGCCTCAGCAATTCAGTGAGACTGTTTCAAAATAAAAAGGGCTGAGGATGTAGCTCAGAGGTAGAACAGCCCTGGTTTCAATCCCCAGTACCGAAAATTTAAAAAAAAATGAAGGAAGGAAGGTTTCTAAGGCTTTTAAGCCTTTATGTTGAGAATAGGATGGATTCCTGGGCTGTAAGGACCAGTAGGAACAGCCTGGTGGATCTACCTTGTCTATACAGGACTACTCTAGGGTCTACTGGCACTCTGATTTCTGAAGTAAGAACTGGGTCTCAAGCCAGTTTCTGTAAGATTATGTCATTGATCTCTGGCGAGGGACTGTGCCTGGAAAGTCATCCAGTGTCACCTGAACACAAAGGCCCAGAAGGAAGACTTAAGTCAAAAAGGAACTGGTGCTGGGGATGTAGCTCAGTAGTAGAGTGCTTGCCTGGCAGGTGTGAGGTGCTGGGATTAATAACCAGTAATGGGGGGGATAAAAAAAGGAACTAGTTACTCACTAAACTATTTATTATTTTGCAGTGCTGAGGATCAAATTTAGCGCCTCCCATGTACTAGTACTCTACCAATGAGTTACATCCCCAACTCCTCACCAAAGAATTTTGAAGCACATTTAAGTTCCTATCAGGATACTCTGCATTGAAATATCACATGGTGCCCCATAAGTATGAAAATTTTCTAAGTGTCAATTTAGAAAGGTAATTTAGGAGGCTGGTGGTGTACAACTGTAATCCCAGTATTTGGGAAGCTGAGACAGGAGGATCACAGGTTCAAGGCCATTGCATGGGAACTTAGCAAGACCCTATTTCAAAATAAAAAATAAAAAGGACTGGGGGTATAGGTCAGAGGTAGAATGACTGTGTATTCAATCCCCAGTACCAAAAATAAACAAATAAAGTTAATTTAAAAGAAAAAGAAAACAATCCTCCAAAGTGTCAAAGGGGTTGGATTGGGTGGATAGATGAAATATTGACTCTGGGACCAAAGCCGCCGGGCTGTGGACCACAAGCATATAAAGTTAATTTTTAGAACGGTGGAGGGAACAGGACATTTTTTGGTCTGGGCTTGCAAAACAAACAAACATATTGTCTTTGGCGACATGGAAGAGAAGACAAAACAATAGCACTGGTTGCCAGGGTGAGAACTGGGATGCAGGAGAGCTGTGAGGATGAAGCACCTGCAGTAATTCAAGCTGACAGATGAGCCTGACCCACAGCCAGGGCGGTCAGGGAATCGGGAATCTCGTGTGTGGGTTGCACGAGCAAGTGGGGCTTTCATTTCCCTTTTTCCCTTTTTGTTCTTGCATGTGTTAGAGAGAGTCCCAGAGGCACACTTCCTGCTTGATGGTGAGATGGTTTTGTGACTCTTGTTGGGGGAAGCCATCAGAGAGGTGGCAGGAGGAGACACAGAGGTGTGATTTTGACTTTACCGTCTACAGGTTCTATAGGGTGAAGCTTTTAGAGTTTCTCTTTAGATCTGTTATCTCTAAAGAGTTAAAGACTCATCATAGTGCATTCATTTACTTTCCTCAAATACCTTACTTGAGAAGGGACTTTTAATTGGGATAGATGAGCTAACATAGAGAGAATACTGAGGAAACTGCTTGGCATATAACAGCTATACTCAATAAATGCTAGCTCCTATTACTCATCAAGTCATGCTACTACCGTGTATTTGCTGAGCATCTATTGTGTTTCTACCATGTGGAAGATGCCTTGACACATAAATAAATAAGGCCCAAATCTAGGCATAGTTTACACTAGCAAAGAAAGCCCCCAATCCTGGTAACTCCTAAAAGCTTTGTCCCTTGCCTATCTTTCTTCCAGGTGGGACTTGGTTTCCTGGGTGATCAAACTTCCAGTTTTTATTCGTCTCACAAACTTCCCTTTTTTTCTGATGAATGAGCCCTCTTTATGAGTGTTGTATGCTTCCTGCAGGCTCATTTCCCTAAAGCTGGGCACAAAGGAATGGGAGAGACACCCTGTGAGTGAAAAACCCTCTCTGTATTAGCTCATTTGTCCCTTCCCTTCATGGGACGGTCCAGTTGGTGTGGTACGTGTTAGCTTCAGGGGGCTTACAAAGCAAGCTCATCCTTGAACAATGAAAAGACTTAAAGAAGAAAAGCAAAGGGATATTAGTAAAGAAATGGTAGATAGATCCCCCAGGCACAACTGGGGGAGATAGTGAATGAAAGTCGTCCACCATAAGTAAGGTGTCTGGAGTTTCTCTGTAAGCATTATTCATCAGGAACTGTTAAACATCACCTCTGTTGCCGGGTGTGGTGGTGTACGCCTGTAATCCCAGTACTTGGGAGGCTGAGACTGGAGGATTGCAGGTTTGTGGCCAGCCTCAGCAACTTAGTGAGGCCTTCTGCAACTTAGTGAGACCCTGTTTAAAAAATTTTTAAAAATAGAGCTGGGGTGTAGCTCAGAGGTAGAAGGCCCCTGGGTTCAATTCTTAGTTCCATAAAAAAAAAGAAAAAGAAAAAGAAAGAAAGAAAGAAAGAAAAACATCACCACTGTAACTGGTACTTCCACGATGTCTTCTTAACTCCTTTTAGAAATCCTGTAACATAAGGAATTCTTTTTCTCTTTAATGAGGAAACTAAAGCTCATAAAAATGAAGAGACTAGTCTAAGGTCAAACAGCTAGTCAGTGGCAAAACTGAGTTTTGAACTTTGGTTTTCTGATGCCAAACCCTTCCGGTGGGGAGCTGATAAAGAAGTGAGGCACTGTGAGCATTATTAGTTGTAAGCATTAAAAGGAAGGAAAGAAAAGGGCCAGGTGAAGGTGTGTTTAACACAGACGAGGCAAGGGGAAAGAAAGAGCCTACCTGTTAGGGAGAAAAAGCTTTGAGTTTTGAACCTTCTAAATCTGCCCCTCTCCCACTTCTTGGGCCTCATCTAGTTGTAAATTTTAAGCCTAAACTAATTATGGTCTTCGAGGGAAGGAAGCTGCACCTAAGAAGTACGTGTTTTGTGCCAGGACTCTGTGCGACCATGCTCCCAGCGCCTGCCACCAGCCCACAGCCACACGCCGCGGTGTAAGGTGCTGCCCGGCTGCTGGCCGGGTCTCCTCCCGCCAAGCGCCGGACCTGGAGCCCCGCCCCCAGCCCCAGACCCGCCCCCGGCCCCGCCCCCGGCCCCGCCCCTCGGTGGCCCGGCTCCCTGTAAGTCCGCGCGGCGGCGGCGGAGCCGGGAGAGCACGGCGGGCGGGAGGGCGGGAGCGGGCTCCGGGCTCCCGGCGCGGCGCTGAAGTTTGTCCCGCGGCGCCCTCACCCCGGCCGGCGCCCGGGCCATGCGGGAGCGCTGGGGCCGCGCGGCAGCATGAAGGGCGGCGACCGGGCTTACGGCCGGGGTCCCTCTTTGGGGTGGCTCTTTGCTAAGTGCTGCTGCTGCTTCCCTTGCGGAGGTGAGTGGCTGTCGGCCACGGTGCCGCGTTCTAGCCGGGCTGGTGGGGCTGGGAGCGAGCGAGGGAGGAGGGAGCAGACGGGTGTGGGGGTGTTGGGGTCGAGGAGGCGGGGTGGAGGACGCGGGACGGCCGAGAGCGGGTTTGCTGTGAACCGCGCGCATTGCAGTTTCCCAGGCAGAACGCGCGCTCTCTCGATGAGGTTTTGACTGGGAAGCGGAGCAGCAGTTCGGGGACTTTGGATGTCAGGGCGCCAGCCTGCTGGGGGTGCGGATGCGGAGGGTGGGAAGGGGCACTCGGAGCGGCGAGTGTCCCGGTAGTGCGGAGACGCTCTTCACTGCTCATTTGCATATGGATCTCAGCTTTGGGATTACGTCTGACTCCTAGCTATAGGAATGTATTTGACACTTGTCTCTACACCAGGAACTATTTTTGCCAAGTGACAATTTTCTTATGGAACTTGCTTTTCTCTGCTTGGGCGTTCACAGGCCAGCGTGGATTTGTAGCTCTGAGCCAGAGAGCTTGGCTCATTAATTAACCGAGAGCTCTCTTTGTACCCAATTAGAACTGTATTTAATTATTCTGCTAATTTTAATGTCGTTGAGGAGACTTGGAGGAAGCAACCAATTTCCCCCAAGCAGCCTGCAAAGCAGGCGGGTGGGAAGCATCTCAGAGGGAGGGTTATGAATTGTGTAGCTTCTGAAAGAAGAAAGTGGGACCTTCCTGGACAGAGGGAACAGATGTCCCTAACGCTGTTCATGTCACTCGAACGCTTCAGCTGGGAGACTGGGCCAGAAAGAATGTTTTTGTGTGATCAGAAGTGAGAACACATAGCCTCTTACTTGACATTTGCCCTTTTAGAAAGTTTCCCCTATTGGCTTCTCACCTCCACCCCCATTCACAATGCCCCAGTCAGTCTCCCATCCACCTCGATGCAAAATCCAGATGGAAAGTTCTGGCAGAGTTACGGTGAGTAAACTTCATCCAGCGACCCTTCACCATCCTCTATGCCATACACAGGACAGAGCCCTGACCGTCCCGAGCCGACTTACAGTCACAAAAACTAATTAAATCACAAGGACCTTTCGCCAAGTCGTTAAGATTCATAATCCCAGCATTAGATTCTCTCAATCTCCGCGTTAATTAGAACAGCCTGGAACAGCGTGGCATCCAGCTCTGAACGCCTGAATTCAGATGGAGAAGAAATCCGAAGGGGGCAGGGCCCGCCACGCCTGGTTCCGAAGCGCTGGAAGCCTAGGCTGGGAATTGAAGGGAGGGGGTGTGAAGAGGGGAGGAAGCCGGAAACGGCCCAAGGGAATCTGAGTGGGTGGGTTAGCTCGGAAGGTTGCGCGCTGCGCGGAGGGGTTTCCAGCAGGATTTCTTGGGAGTCCGTTTCCTGTCAGGGTGGAATGTGGGGCTTTGGGCGGCGCTCATTTGAAGCCCCTGCAGCTGGCCTAGAGTCCAGATGTGACAGCCCTGGCTTCCCCGCGGGGTAATCCTCCCCGGGGTCTCTGGGGCCCTAGTTGTGTGGATTGCAGGGTAGAGGATGGGTGGGAAGCCGACTCCTCCAGGGTACCAGGAAGGCCGTGGCTGCAGGCTCTGTGGCCTGGAGAGGGGGTGGGTGAGGGAGTGTTTCTGGAGCCATAGCTGCAGGAGGCCATGGAGCTTCTGCTGGAGATTTGGGGAGGCTCTCTGCAATTTTGTGAGACCTTGTTTCAAAATAAAAAAAAATAAAATAGGGCCGGGGGTGTAGCTCAGAGGTAGAAACGCCCCTGACTTCAATCCTCAGTAACACGTAGACACACACACACACACACACACACACACACACACACACGAAAATATTAAGAGAGAGACAAATGTCTGAATTATGGAAGTTTATAAGGGACGAGAAGAGTAACAAGGTGGGTGCCTCCTGGCCTCCTCCAGCCTTAGCCATGTCCCTTCTTAATCTAAAACGTATGGAGATGGAAAACCTGGGCTCCAACTGAGGCCAGGTGGAGGAAGGGGCGGGGCTGGGTGATAGCGCTGAGGCCTTGGGGCACTCCATATAGTTCCCTCAGATTAGATTTGGCAGAAGGAGAGATGGGAGGCTCCATTCAGCCTGAGGACACCATTCAGAAGCAGGCTGAAAAGATAAGGTCTGCATTGAGCTGAGAACATTGCCCAGAGCCCCAGGACTCTGTGGGAAGAGGCTCACCCAACAGCCAAGCAGAGAAGGGCAGGGGAGAGGCTGAGACCTGCTGGAGTGGATGGTGTTCAGGGCAAGGAACCTGTTCAGCTAAACCAGTTCCTCTGGTCTTGCAGACACACTACAATGGAAAGGCAGCCTCCCTACTCCCCAGTTCAAATAAAGGCAGCTAGTTACTTGGTCTTGGTCCCTGCTCCTGAGAGAACTTGGCTCTCTCCTACTGTTCCAGTAGCTTCACTCAAAGCTCATGGGTCAGAGCCCATGAGTCAAGGCGCCTAGACTGGCTCACGGTCATTCAAGATGTAAAGGAGACCTCCTTCTAGAATCTGAGAAGAAGACAAAAAAAAAAAAAAAAAGGAACCAGGAGGTAGTGGAATGTTCTGGTTATTTTTTACCAGAAGCTAAGTGAGCCATAATGTAATTTCTCTTGGGACTCCTAAGTGGTTATAATGGTTATCACTGGGGTAAGTCAAGGATTTAGTAACAGTACCTATGAAGCCTTTAAATATCACATCTGAGAAAAATATGAATGAATTTTGTTGAGCTTGTCTTTTGACTTGGAAAAGTGAGAAAGGCGACTATCTTGTGTTTTTCCCTCCAATTTTTTGGTTCTGTTGAGTATGGGTATAGTGAAGGGGGTTTGAGGAAAGATGATCTTTCTTCCCCTACCTTGAAATTGATGTCAAAGGAAAGAAAAAACCTGAAAACAAGGGTAGAAAGGGAATACATTTATAACTGCCTATTTGAAAGTGAAAAACAACCCAACTGAGGTAATAGCATGCCTGCGTCTGGAGGGTGATACATCATTGTTGTCACACTCTGTGGGGAGTTGGGGATTGCTTACGGCTAGTTAGACTGTCCTGTAAGCCTGAAGAAGTGGGTCAGTTCTTGAGACTTCTTTAGTTATCTTAAAGTTAAGACGAAGAAAAGAAAGAAACCCAACTTGTTTCAGAGTGACAAAAAGGATTTCAAATCACCTGGAAGATGCTAAGTATGTGTTCCACTGGAATTTGTGACTCCTTGGAGCCTAGAGGTTTGTTTTCCTGACCTTTCTAGGTCGAAGCCAATTTTAGAGCCTTCAGTTTTTCAGTCAACTTGTAATTAAATTTGGGTATGTGGACCAGAGTCCCAAGCCACCTGTCTTTTGCACTGAGACACTTCAGGAGTCAGAGCGTCCCAGAGGTGAGGGGTGCTGGGATCAGGTGCCCATAGTCCTGTCACAGTGAGGGTAGTTGGGTTCCTGCTTGACTCTGACCTCAGAGGGTGTGGATAAGGATTACAGGGGTTCACAGGACATCCAAAGTCATCCTCATCTATAATTTCCTTCTTTTTTCTATCTTTTCCCAGAATCCCTAACCAGGAACCTTATGACTTGATGTAAATGTCCCGTCCTTGGCCCTTAAATGAATACAGCTCATTTTATAAACTGAATTTAACGTGTGAAACCATGACACCAAGTTTCTTCAGAAAGGTGTTGGTAACCTCGAATAGGTCCCCTTGTGACACTGTTTATTGCTTACTTTAGGTCAACACACAAGGGACAAAATCCTTGGACCCTTGATACATTTCTTTTTATTTCTTCATCTCCTGGGAAGTGCCTTTACCATGGTGAAAACTCAATTGGCCATTTAGCATGTATTTGTTTTTCCAATATATCTCTTGGTTTTTCTTTTTCCCCTATGTATATATCCTAATCTGGGGAGAGATACCATATATACACACTGTCCCCAACCCAAATCCTATGCTTCTCTTCCCATATTTGACTCTCTTTTTTTTTTTTTTTTTTTGCGGTACAGGGGATTGAACCCAGGGGCGTTCTACCTCTGCGCTACACCCCTGGCCCTATTTTTTATACTTTATTTTGAAACTGGGTCTCACGAAGTTGCGGAGGGCCTCACTAAGTAGAGAGAGAGAGAGAGACAGGGAGAGAGAGAGCACGCGCTGAGGCTGGCCGCGAACCTGGATCCTCCGGTCTCCGCCTCCCAAAGTACTGGGATTACAAGCGTGCGCCACCACGCCCGGCGCTATTTGACTCTCTTAACAAGTGACTAGTACCAGTTATTACCTGGATGACAGAACTACCTGCTCGTATAACCATGCTGTGGGCATGCCTAACTAGTATGTTCATTGGGTATTCCATTTCATGGTGTTCCTTTTGAGAATCTCAGCATTATTCTCTTGTGCCCTGAAAATAGGCCCCCTCTTTTACAAACACTGCTCCTCTTTTAGCGAGTGAGTAGCTAGAGTCTGCCTTCTTCAGACCAGACCCCAGGTGAGCCGTTCCTGAAGGGCGGCCCTAGAAAAGACATGGGTCTGAAGCCTGGAGTGGGGCTTCTCCAGCTGAAGGCGCTGACGGGGGCATGAGAATGGGAAGGAATCTTGGGGCTCATTCCATCTCATCATCTCTTTTTCTACAGGAGGAACTGAGATCCAGCCATTAAGAGCAGGGTCAGAACCAGAACCCTTTTCTGGTGCTCCTTCCTCAACTCCATCATCCCTGGGCATGTGGCATCTCTTTTTTTTTTTTTTTTTTTTTTTTTTTTTTTTTTTTTGCGGTACCGGGGATTGAACGCAGGGGCGTTCTACCTCCGTGCTACGCCCCCGGCCCTATTTTTTTATACTTTATTTTTATTTTGAAACTGGGTCTCACGAAGTTTCGGAGGGCCTCACTAAGGAGAGAGAGAGAGAGACAGGGAGAGAGAGAGAGAGAGAGAGCGCGCGCACGCGCATGTGGCATCTCTTAAGAGAGGCAGGCTGACCACACTGAGAAGGGCAGAGATGGAGCCAAGTGTAGTGGCACACACCTGCAATCCCAGTACTTGGGAGACTGAGACAGGAGGATTGCCGCTTCAAGACCAGTTTCACCAACTTAGGCCCTCAGCAACTTAGCAAGACCCTGTTTCAAAAATGAAAAATAAAAAGTTCTGGGGTTGTAGTTTGGAGGTAGAACCCCTCTGGTTCAAACCCCAGCTTGCACGCGCATACACACACACACACACACACACACACACACACACACGCAAAGATGGTCGCCAAAGTGAAGCTTAGTATTGGTTATGGAATGATTTGTTGTTCTTGAGTGACTGCACTACCTGCTTGGCCAATGGAATTGGACCTGCCTGGTCAGCTTTAAGGGATTCTTCTGTCCCAAGACCACAGAAGACGCGCGTGCACAAGAGTAGCATACGCACATTGTTTTTAGTAAATACATTTTTGTGTCTCCCTTTTGGTTCAGTTTCATTCAGGAGGTCCTTTTTTTTTTTTTTTGAGATGGTGTCTAGCTATATTGCCTAGGTTGGACTCTGATTCCTGGGTTCAAACAGTCTTCCTGCCTCGGCCTCCCAAATAGCTGGGGCCACAGACCTGCGCCACCTTGGCCTGGGTTGCCCCTGTTCCTGACGTGTACCCTTTCTGGTGGAAATGAATCAATGAAATGCATTCCCCTCATTCCATCTTTGACGGTCCCTGGTTTTTATGTAACACACAATGTTTTAATTCATTTGACAAATGTTTATGTGCTGACTACATGCCAGCCGTGTGCTGGGTACCTGCGAGAGGATGGGAGTTGGAATGGTGCTTACTCCACTGGGCTGCTCTGAGGATTAGTTAAGATAATGTCTTTAAAGGGCTTAGCATAGTAGCACCAGGCACATAAAGTGCTTTTTAAAAAGTACTGTTATTAATGATAACAGAATACTAGACGTAGGCCCCATCCCTAGGGGACTCCCAACTATGACATATCTGTAGTCCTCTAGGTAGTAACGCTGTAAATCCAAGTTCCTAAGCAATTTAATGGTCTTGGCTCGAGCCATTGCCAACTGTGCCTTGGTGTTGTGCAGTTGTCACTGTAGGGGAAGAAAGCTTGTCATCTCCCTTTTTTTATTAAAGCAATAAAATAAACCCACATAACACTGCTACTATCATAATCATTGCATTACATAAAGGAAGATTCAATAGAAGACTGGCGAGATGCCTAAGTGTCCCTAAATTGTCCTCCTTGGAGGGAGAACACAAGGTATAAGCATCAGCAAATAGATACCCCATTCTTTTGTTGTTGTTAGTTTTTGATTTTGTGCTGGGGATCAGACAGACCTAGGGCCTTGCTAGGCAAGCACTCCACCACTGGGCTACACCTCCAGCCTGCAGCTCCATTTTTTTTTTTGGAGGTACTGGGGATTGAACCCAGGGGCATTCTACCTCCAAGCTACACCCCCAACCCTATTTCTTATTCTTTATTTGGAAACAGGGTCTCGCTAAGTTGCGGGGGGCCTCACTAAGTAGCTGAGGCTGGCTGTGAACCCAGATCCTCTGGTCTCAGCCTCCCAAGTACTGGGATTACAAGCGTGTGCCGCCCCTCCCGGCTCGGCAGCTCCATTTCTGAAGTTCAGATCCTGAGAACCCACATTATGTAAAAGAGAAAAAGCCAGTCCTTTTTTCTTGTCTGCCCCTTGACTTTGGCCAGCAACCTGCTTGAATTAGTCAACTTTAACTGTGCATTCTTTATATGCATGGCTTCGCTGGTTCTTCTTTTTTTTTTTTTTTGCGGTACTGGGGATTGAACTCAGGGATGTTCTACCTCCGAGCTACACCCCCAGCCCTATTTTTTATTCTTTATTATGAAACAGGGTCTCACTAAGTTGCAGAGGGCCTCACTAAGTAGCTGAGGCTGGCCACGAACCTGCGATCCTCTGGTCTCAGCCCCTCAACTACTGGGATTACAAGCGTGCGCCACCACACCACACCCTGCTTGCTGGTTCTTCTTGAGGCTGTTTCTGTTGAGATAAAAACTATAACCCATTCCCCCACCCCCAGGCTATTATTCTGGCCTCCTGAGGTTCTGGACATTTCTGGAGGTTTAGCAGGAGGTTTGGCCAGTGTCTTCTGTATTCCTTGTAAATGAGGGACATGGGTGGCTTGGCTCCCTGCCTGTTCTCTCTTTTTTTTTTTTTTTTTTTTTTGCAGTACCAAGGATTGAACCCAGGGTCATTCTACCTCCGAGCTACACCCCCAGCTCTATTTTTTATTCTTTATTTTGAAACAGGGTCTCGCTAAGTTGTGGAGGGCCTCACTAAGTAGCTGAGGCTGGCTGTGAACCCGGATCCTCCTGTCTCAGCCTCCCAAGTACTGGGATTACAAGCGTGTGCCACCATGCCCGGCTACATCTTTTCATTTTTGAGATTGGCATAGCCTTCTGTGTTAGACTTCCTGGAAGGAGGGCAGCCCTGGTTACACGTAGGAGGCAGGCAGGAGGCTGCCAGTGACTTTTGCTGAATAAAAGAGCAAAGTTCAGAGTTCTGAACAGGTTGATCCACATTCTCCTGGCCCTCGTGGTGCCCACAAGTGAGGAAACTGTCAAACTGAAAGGAAGGGGAACCCCTTCTGCTGCTGGTTGGGATGGGACCTCGTAGAACACGGCTCTTTCCTGCAGTCTGCTCTCCCCTGGGGCTGGGCAGTTGTTGGCGTGGAATAGGCTCCCAGAGCATTCTTGGTTTCTCCCCTCCCTCCATCAGAATCCTCATAGTGCTCCTGGGATAAACCCAGGTAATCTTTCCCTATCCAAAGGGGAACCACGCCTCCATGCTAAAAACAGTTGCAAACAGACTGCATCCCAGGCTCACACCTGTGCCTCCCCATGACAGAATGCTCTAGAGCAGAAGTGCTCAGAGTGTGCTCACCCAGGACCAGAAATCGGGGTGGTGCCTAGCAACCTGAGACTTGACAAGCCCACCTCCAGCAGGTCAGGGTCCGCAAACTTAGTGGCGCTGGCTTGGAGGGGAAAGGCAGATTTCCTCTGGGACCTTCCTTTCTCTTTCTGGTTTGTTCTTCTCTCTCTCCACCCTTCGCCTCTTCCCCTCCCTTCCCCCAGCTGTAACAGGAAGGCCACTGTCCCCTGGGGGATCCTTGTTTTGAGACTGAGGTCCCTGGCCATTCACTGGCTGGCTGGCGGGCTGGCCAGCTGAGGGCAGTGGGAGTGGGGTAAGGAATCCTCTCCCTCCTGTGAGCTCCAGGGTCCAGGCCCAGCAGGGGAGGCCCAGGCTACTCACTTGAGACTGCATTGCTCTCCTTTCCTTTCCTCACCATTCTTAAAGCAAACTCTGCTCACCACAGGAAAGAAATCAAAAGATAGGCAAACAAAAAGACCACGATAACATAATCCTAACCACCTAGGGGCAACCTACTGGTTAGCTGCTTACTATAGCCTTTTTTCTGTGTGTACCCCTTTTTATGTACAGGGGTTTGTGGGGGGGTACTAGGGCTGGAACCCAGGGGCGTTCTGTGTCCAAGCTACACCCCAGCCCTTTTTATTTTTTATTTGAAGCAGGGAGGATCTTACTAAGTTGCTGAGGGTCTAGCTAAGTTGCTGGTCCTCCTGTCTCAGCCTCCCAAGCACTGAGTTTATAGGGACGGGCCACCACATGGTTTTGTTTTGTTACGTGATATGGGGGATTGAACCTAGGAGCATTCTACCTCTGAGCTACATCCCCAGCCCTTTATTTTTGTTTTGAAACAGTGTCTCACTAGGTTGCTGAGAGTCCCTCTGCTGAGACTGTTCCCAAACCTGCTATCCTCCTGTCTTAGCCTTCCAAGTACTGGGATTATAGGCATGCACCACCACACCCAGCACAGGTTGTATTTTATATACTTCTTTAGAACTTACTTTTACTTAATCTCCTGAACATCTTTCCACTCAGATGCAATTCCAGGATATTTCTGATGGCTGTAAAGCAATTCATTGCTGACAAGACCTGAACTTGACAACTGTCTGTATGAGTGTAATGTAGCGGTTAAAAGTTTGGTGGGAAGGTGTGAGGAAGAGTCCTGGGTTAGGAAATAGATCTTTCCAGGATCAGAGTATGTAGACAGGCTGATTCTTGCCCTGGGTTCCCATGTCTCCACTCCTACTCCCCACCTTTCCTTTCTGTAGGGGGAGGGTCTACCCCCAAGTTGACCTGTGCCCTGAGTTCAGGGCTGCAGGGTTGCTCCTCCCTGCTTCTATTAGTCATACTATGCCTTCTGGTGTGCAGTTGATCTCACTGAGCAGGTTCAGAGATTGCTCTTTTCTTTGACTCATACCTTGGGAGATACAGGTCAGTACATTATTGTAACTGGGAAAGAAAGTCTTGATTAACTTCCTTCTGTCTGGAAAAACCATGCATACATAAATAGGGAAAAATTAAATAGAGATAACAGAAGATTAAATTTCATTACGTAGAGATAACCTGTATTATTATTTGTGTGTGGGTAGGATACTGGGGATTGAACCCAGGAGTGTTCTACCTCTGAGCTACACCCCCAGCCCTTTTTATTTTTTATCTGGAAACAGGGTCTTGCTAAGTTGTTGAGGGTCTTGCTAAGTTGCCAAAACTAGTTTCAAACCTACGATCTTCCTGTCTCAGCCTCCCAAGAACAGGCATGTGCCACTGTGCCTGGCCTGTATTAATATTTTTAATAGATCCTGTCAATCATTGTGTGTGTGTGTGTGTGTGTGTGTGTGTGTGTGTTACTAGGGATGGAACCCATGGGCATTCTACCTCTGAGCTATACCCCCAGCCCTATTTTATTCTATTATTTTGAAACAGGGTCTTACTAAATTGCTGAGGCTGGCTGCAAACTTGCCATCCTCCTGTCTCAGTTCCCAAGTACTAGGATTACAAGTGTGCGCCACCACACCCAGCTCTCAATCTTTTTTTTTTCTACACATGTATTTTTTCCCCAAAAAATATGACATTGTAGTGCTCCAAACTTTCTTCATTTAACATAGTGAACAATTTCTACGTTGTTTTTAATGGAGGCATTCAGTGCTATACTGGAGCTAGCTCATCTGGAGGGGGATTGTTAAATATTCAGGACTTTGAGAACAGTTTGTTAAACCATTGGCATCTTCAGATTGACCATAGTAGGAATGTTTATACCATGGAAGTCACAGGACACCACAAATCAAGGCTCTTTGTTTTATCCAGAGAGCTAGTTTATCAACATACCTCTAGACAAACATGTTATCATATGTAAATATGATTTTTTATGCAATCAATCTCCTTATTCCAGGTTGTTTCTAATTTTTGCTATTATAAACAATATTGTAATGAGCATTCTTATGGTTGGCTTGGTACATACCCATGATTGCTTCCTTAGGATAAATTTCTAGAAATGGGGTTTCTGAATCAGAGGATGTTTAGAATTTGAAGATTCATTCACTGCCAGTTTTCCCGTTTCACACCCTCTGAAAGGAAGGGTGCACTGTTTTTTGTTTTAGAAGGATTTATGAGAAACATCCTCTCGGATAGGAATTTCATGTCTCTCCAAATGTTTACTTCTGTTTACATTTTCTGAATTAACTTAATTCTTGTTATATGAGTAAATACCTTGCCTGAGAGTATAATAAACTAATGCCTTTGAGTCTTAGGCCATGTACTGATATGCAGGGTGTAAAAATATATATAAGTATATTTTGGAGTTGCTCTGGACTGTGAGGCAATATATCACGATGATTAAGAGCTTGGATGCAGGAGCCAGCATGAATGTGAATCCCAGTTCTGCCACTTGTCCGTGTGACCTGGTGCAAGTTATAAACTCTTTGCCTCAGTTTCCTCGTCTGGAAAAAAGAGAGATGGTCGTGGAATCTATTCCTGGGTTTTTTTGCAAGGCTTAGGTAAGTTAACACATGTAAATCACTTAGACCTGGTACATGGTGCTAGAGAAGTGTTGAATTCTTGTTTTTAGTGAGTGCCTAGAAGTCTCTGCGATCTGTGCCAACTGTCACATCCAGTTTATTTCATTAGATCTTTTTTTTTTCTGGCAATGCTGGGGATTAAACCCAGAGTCTAATGGATGTCAGGCAAGCACTCTACCACTGAGCTATATCCCCAGCACTTTTAATTTTTTAAATTTTTAGACAGGGTTTTCTAAATTGCTGTAATAGGCTGGCCTTGAACCTCAATCCTCTTGCCTCAGCCTCCCAAGTAGCTGGCATTATAAGTGTGTGCTACCACTCCCAGGTTCATTAGTTCTTTAATCATAAGGGAAGTTAAGCTAAGCACTTTTTACATCATTCCCAAATATTTGAGTGTTGCGTGGCAGGTATTGAACTAGTGCTTATAGTAAATTAAAGATGCTTCTATGCCCCAGAAGACCTTACAGTCCAGCTTGGGGGCTGTTCCATAGTGTGAAACAGTAACAACAACAAAAAAGAAAGAATTACTAAAAACAGTAAGAGGATCAATGCTCCAAGTTCCTACCTGATTGCTGGCTAAAATAGTTACATAGAAGCTGATGGGACCATAGAGACCCAGAGTCATCCAGAGAACTTCCCAGGGGACGCAAGTTCTCCCTGTGCACTAAAGGGTAGGAAGAGGTTTATAAAGGGCTGAGGACTGTGTGTGAGCAAAGCCACAAGGACACTGAGGAGATCACAGAGGAAGCAGGTTAGAGCTCTGCTCTCCAATCCAGTAGCCACTGGCCACGAGTGCCTAGAGGACTTGACATGAAGCTAGTCTAAACTGAGATGTACTATACAAAGACTTGATACAAAACCAAAATGTAAAGCATCTCAATTTTTATATTGATTACCTGTTGAAATAACATTTTGTAGATATTGGGTGAAATGCAATATATTAAGACTAATTTCACCTGTTTGTTTCTACTTTTTAATGGTAATTAGGGAAGTGAGTCATGCTATATATAGTAAGTTGCTTGTTTCTTTGTAGGTAAGATAGCGAGATGTAGAGTAGTCTTGCCCTTTTGTCTGGGGAGATAGAGAAGGGGAGGACTGGATCAGGCTAAGGGGAGACCCAGATCTCAGGAAGGAGTCTAGAGCAGGAGCCCCATTGAACTGCAAACCACTCTCAGGATCCTGGAATTTAAACTTTAGTCGCCTCTTCAGATTTAATCCTTTAGAAACCTGCCCCACCGTGGCCACGTGCATCTGGTGTTTACAAATGTCCAGAGGGATTATGGGGACCCTCTACCACTCGGGAGACCCTAGTGCATCTGAAATCACAGTTTGATTCCCAGAACCTAAGGTTGAGAGCTAGGTCCAGCTGGTCCTAATGAAATCAGGGTTTGTCCCACAGGCCTGGAGTATCAAAGCAAGGCTGGAAGACTCTCTTGATACCTCCCAAAGGGCTTCATCTGATCTTTCAGGCCAGATGGAAAGCCAAGGCTGATCTGAAGCCAGGGCTGGACAGCCAGTGTGCTCTAGTCTAATCAGGGTCCTGTGCAGCCGTCCCAGAGGCCCTGCAAGGTCTGTAGCTGCCAAGAGTTCTCCTGGCTCCTGGTCATTGATGACTCCAAGCAACTGGGTGATAATCATAAAGCAAAATGAAACAAGTTGCTGCCCTCATAAATTTACAGTGTAGACACAGCCTTAGATTGCCCTAGTGCATGTGCATACGCACACGCGCACACACACACACACACACACACACACACACACTTTCTAAGTGCTCTCAAGGAAAAGAACAGGACACTCAGAATATCTGGGGAGGAGAAGGAGGAAGGGGGGAGGGGAGGGGGAGGGGGAGGAGGGATTTGGTTTGAGCAATAGGGACCCTGTCTGAGGAAGTAACATAAAGGAGGAGGAGGAGGAGGAGGAGGAGGAGGAGGAGGAGGGATTTGGTTTGAGCAATAGGGACCCTGTCTGAGGAAGTAGCATAAATATCCAGAGTCTGTTGCTACCACTCTTCTGGCCTGCAGTGGGTATTATTTGCATTCTGGACCCAGTTCAAAAACCCTTTCCAAAAGGTTTTGCTAAATATCATGGAAGACCATGAGGGAAGTAGAGTAAAAGGAGCATAGAGCCAGATAGCTTATGGAGTTTATAGTTTTTAGCCCCTTGCTTAAAGCCGGCTTGCTTCAAGAACTCGTGTGGAACTGGGCGTGGTGGCCTATAATCCCAGGACTTGGGAGGCTGAGACAGAGGGATCACAGGTTTAAGGACAGCCTCATCAACGTAGTAAGACCCAAGCTGGGTGTGATGGCGCACGCTTGTAATCCCAGTACTTGGGAGGCTGAAACAGGAGGATCCGGGTTCGTAGCCAGCCTCAGCTACTTAGTGAGGCCTTCCGCAACTTAATGAGACCCTGTTTCAAAATAAAGAATAAAAAATAGGGCTGGGGGTGTAGCCCAGAGGTAGAATGCCCCTGGCTTCATTCCCCAGTACTGCCAAAACCAAAAAAAATAATAATGATAATAAATAAAAAGGGCTAGGAGTATAGCTCAGAGGTAGAATGCCCCCAGGTTCAATCCCCAGTGCCACAGGAGAAAAAAAAAAAAGAGCTCATGTGGGCCAGGCACAGTGGTGCACGCCTGTAGTCCCAGCTACTCAAGAGGCTAAGGCAGAAGGATTGCTTGAGCCCAGGAGTTTGAGACCAGCCTGGGCAACATAATGAGACCCCATCTCAAAACAAACCAACCAACAAAAAAAATTTCATGTGGCATTCGTTGTCCACAAACATCAGAGGCACCTGTACTCTGGCCACGGAGGATCATTGCTGGGGCTCTTCCTTCCTGATTCACCACCGAGTCCCTGGGGAGCTGACAGCTTGTGACCTGAGCCCCTTTCTAGATGTCTTGAACTGGGACCTGGATTAACAGGGCCAGATTCCCATTCGCGATTACCCACCTCGCCCTCCCACTGCCCTCATTCCTGCTCTGAGGTGTTGCGCCCACAGCTGCTGCCTCCTGTGGCGACACACCACGAATCACCTGATGACAGGTGTCCACTGAGCCTGAGCGCCCCGCTCCCAACGGTATTCTAGACCTGCTTCTGTGATGCGTGGGGCATCATGCTCAGTTGCCTCTACCATCTTGTCCAATTTCTGTTCCACAAAGCAATTTAGAAACCGGAGATAATCCTGCTTATTCACTCAAGTCCTGCTTGAAAGCAGATCTCAGCAACCTTTTAAGGTTTTCTTTTCTCAGCCTTTCTAAGTTTTAAGTCCCTATTTCTCTGGTTTGGAAATTCTACGCCCTTCCCAATTTAACTTGTAGCCTAACCACCGAATAGCGCCTCCATTTACAAGTGTCAAGTCTGCCGGAGCGAGCGGCTATGATCTCCTTGCACAGCTGTGCCCCGGCTCATTCCCAGTGAGGCGGTCAGCTCTAAATTTAACTACGACCCTGCTGCCAGCGATGCATGCCCAGGCCGCAAGAGCAGAATCAGAGCCTGACTGTTCTCAGGGTGTGTAGGAGGTAGAAGAGAAGTTGGGCAAGGCTTCCCAAACGCCTAGACCAGCCCTGGGGGAAGAAGAGGAAGAGTTCAGGGTGGGAGGAGAAGAGTCATCCCAGGGGACTGTTGGACTTTATCCTCGCTCGGCTGTGTCCCTTGGAGAAAGTCCACCAAACTCTCCACCCTCTCAGAGTCCTCCTACTGAAAAGTTATCAGTGACATAACTCTCCTGGATTTCTAATCACCATGGCTTCTGGCCAGGCATTATACCACGATTACATGCTCACCCTTGTCTCTTATTCTGAAGTCCCTGGTCCCAGGTTCGTGGGGTACAATCTGCACATTTTGTTATATTGATTTCAGCTCTGGTCGGACTGCTGGCATCGTTTTCTGTGTCAATGGGTATATACTGCAGAGACAGGACAGGGACAGTGTCTGAAGTCCTGTTCTTGTTTTTGTTTGTTTGGTTTTGTTTTTTGTAGTACTGAGGATTAAACCCAGGTATATTCCACCTCTGAGCTACACCCTTCCCCATTTTTTAACTTTTTGTTTTGAAATAGGATCTTGCTAGGTTGCTGAGAGTCTCGCTAAGTTGCTGAGGCTGGTCTTGAACTTGTGATCCTCCTGTCTCAACCTCCCAAGTACTGGGATTACAGGCATGTGCCACCATGTCCAGCTCTGAGGTCCTGTTTGTGGGATGGTTTTGTGTAGCTGCAAAGCATGGAAAAGGATTTTAGTTTGTAAAATTTATGATTTCGCCACACTTCCAATGATTTCATTATGATTTTGTCACACTTCCAATTTGTATGTATGGTCATGATTAGCATCCTGTGCCATGCTACGTGTGTGCGTCCGTCTGCTGCTGGCCTTTTGCTTGCTCTTTGAGCCCTAGGAGTGTCCTTGTTCACAGGTTGCAGATCTGGTGAATCCTAGGGCTGATTCAAGGTGACAGGGTTTTTGTTTTGTTTTTGTGGTGCTGGGGATCGAACCGAGGGGCATTCTACCTCTGAGCTACACCCCCAGCCCTATTTTACTTTTATTTGGGGTCTCACTCGGTTGATGAGAGTCTCACTACTTGCTGAGGCTGTCTGCCAACCTGCGATCCTTCTGTCTCAGCATCCCAAGTACCAGGATTACAAGTGTGCAACACTAAGCCCGGCAAGGTGACAGTTTTTATTAAAAAAAAAGATAAAAAGGGTTCCTCCCTACTGGAGGCCAATGCATTAGATTCCTAGACCGTCTTCAGCAGCTCACTACTAAGGACCTGATTAAGGAAATAAACCAGTATTTATTTACTGGTTCAGTGTGTGCCACTACCCTGTATTCATGTTCAAAGCTGATCATCTTACGTGTGTTCCTTTAATTTCTACAGTTATCTGCTGGGCTCTGGTAAATATCCGACCTGCCGTTTATGGCTCAGGAGTTTCTGTTCTGTCACCAGCCACCAATCAGAGCTTCTAGCATTCAGTACCTGCATTTATCACTTTTACACAAAAACAAAACAAAACAAAAGAGTTGGGCTTGGGTTAAATGTACTATTGGTTAGACTTAGGGTTTACATTAGGCTTTTTGCAGTAGTGAAATTCACTTACAGATCTTTGTGTTCCGTGGGAAAGAAGAAGTTCGAAGTCCCCCAAATTGACTTTCCTTTGGGCTGTCTACCCTGATTTGGGTCATATCCCCGACCTTGAATTAATCCCCAGAGCCCGGGGAATGACATATTCAGGTTATTGTAGGACTTACCACAGAGGTAGAGATTAAGCCAAGACAGGGTTTCAACTCATAAAGCTGCAAAATCAGCCCAGCATGGTGATGCACGCCTGTAATCCCAGTACTTGGGAGGCTGAGACAAGAGGATTGCAGGTTTGAGGCCAGCCTCAGAAACTTAGTGAAACCCTGTTTCAAAATAAAAAACAAAATAGGGATGGAGGTGTAGCTTAGAGGTAGAATGCCCCGGGGTTCAATCCCCAGCAACACACACACACACACACACACACACACACACACACAGAGTCAAGGCTGCGGATTCTGGGGATCTGGGGTGTTCTTATGAAGCAAACTGGATGCTGGGGATGTAGCCAGCAGTTGTCCTCTTAAGTTGAATGTCAACCTAGGTCTGGGGAGAAACCAGGGTGAGTTTAAAGGCAACTGAAACCTCTCTGAGCAGCTCAGAGAAGAGAGAAAGACGTGTTCAGGCCTTGTGAAGAGGGGCATGGGGAGGGTCTTGAAGGTCAGGAGGTGTATTCTGCATCTAAGAAGTTAGGCCAGGGAAATAGCACAAGGAAGGTCATCAAGGCCTGGGGGTGGAAAGGTTATGGATTTGTCTACAGAAATGGTGAACAGAAGCCGGGAGTGGTGGCGCACGCTTGTAATCCCAGTACTTGGGAGGCTGAGACCAGAGGATCCGGGTTCACCGCCAGCCTCAGCTACTTAATGAGGCCCTCTGCAATTTTGTGAGACCCTGTTTCAAAATAAAGAATAAAAAAATAGGGCTGGGGGTGTAGCTCGGAGGTAGAATGCCCCTGGGTTAAATCCCCAGTACCACACACACACACACACACACACACAAAAAAAAGAAATGGTGAACAGAAAGCTATGGTGTGCTACTAGAGTCTTGGACTTTTGAGATTCAGCCTACACATTTCACAGGTGAGCAGACTGAGGCTCAGAGAGAGCAAAGAGCCTGTGGTTAATAATGAATGCTGGCTTCTTCTCCTCAGCCTGCCTTCCCCCTGTGTCCCCTGCTGCCCTACTTAATTCCAATCCTCAGGTCAGATTCATTTGTGTTTTTTTTACCGCGCTGGAATCCAGTATGGTTTTATATTGTGTCCCTTAAAGGTGGGGTGGGTTAGCAGTTTCAGAAGCAGCTTTTTCTGTGGGGTATTAATTTTATTTGCATACATAAACCCTGTGCCGCCAAAGCTCTTAACATCAGCATTGCCTGGCACACACACACACACACACTTTCCTACCCTAAATAGCAGCGGCCCAGAAATGTTTGTCTACTTTTGCCAACATCTGACTGTGATTATCTTTAACCACAGTCACACTTGTTTGTCTCTTAAAATAGGATTGACTCTCTTGAGGCTGCTGCAAGCTGTCACAGCCTCCCAGAGCCCTGTCCCTTCTACCTGCCTGCTCCTGGTAGCCAGCAATTGGCTCATTGAATTTCCCTTTGCCCTCAAGTCAACACTCCTGAATTCTTCCTTAGGATCCAGAGACCTCTCCTAGTGGGAGTGTTGGATTTCACCTGCTGGAGCCCTCCTGTTGACTCAGACAACAGCAGAGTTAGCTCTCCCTGCTGTGATCAGCAGCACCCTTCCTTCCAGCCCTGGCTCTGTCCAGGCCTCGGCCAATATACAGAAGCCCATTTCTCCCAGAGGAGCGTGGCCTGAAGGCCAGGTCATGTCTGACCTGTGGGGGTGGACCCAGCCAATTTTTTTTTATAGTACTGGGGGTTGAAACCAGGGATGTTCTATAACTGAGCTACATCCCCAGCACTATTGATTTTTATTTTAAAAAATTTGAAACAGGTTCTTACTAAGTTGTCTAGGCTGGCCTCAAATTTTTGATCCTCCTGACTCAGCCTCCCGAGTTGCTGGGATTACAGGCTTGCACCACCGTACCCAGTTTAAGACCCAGCCAATTTTTGA
Source organism: Glis glis (assembly GCA_004027185.1). Lineage (NCBI taxonomy): Eukaryota > Metazoa > Chordata > Mammalia > Rodentia > Gliridae > Glis > Glis glis. The sequence continues at coordinate 58,139 of PVJS01000918.1, read as the reverse complement.
CATGGATTATCCCCTACCACCAGCATGGATATTACAAATTTGTATCCTTGCTTTGGGGTTCTGAAGTCGGTATTCCCATATGCTGGTCTTTTGGTTCCTTTGTTTTAAAGTTGACTCATTTTAACTTTGAATCCAGTGGGGGTAAAGGGAGGGGAATGAGGAAGGCAATTTTACCTTATGGTTTCTCTCTAAGTCTTACCCCCTACAATAACACATCATACCAAGCGAGGAACAACTGCTACCAGGTGGTGCCTGGCAGTCTTGTTTGAGAGGGTCTTTCTCAGAGCCTTCTCTAGGTTAAAGGAAATGAACATCAACCCACATGTGATTCTGTGTTGTGTGCCTTAGACTTGGATTCTCTCACTCAGAGGTCCCTTTTTTGAAACAATTAGGGAGCCATGTGGGTGGTTGACTAAAAAAACACAGAGTCAGAACCCTGAACAAAAGATGGCCAGGATTGGAGCCAGGCATGGTGGCGCACACCTGTAATCCTAGTACTTAGGAGGCCGAGACAGAAGGATCGTAGGTTTGAGGCCAGCCTCAGCAACTTAGCTAGACCTTGTTTCCAAAAAAAAAAAAAAAAAAAAAGAGGGAGGGACTGGGGATGTAGCTCAGAGGTGGAATGCCCCTGGGTTCAATCCCCAACCCCCCCCCCAAAAAAAAAGATGGCAAGGATGCTTTCCTGTGTTTTGAGCTCTTTCTGTTTGGAGCAGTGTGTTTCCAGAGTGGGGGTGGCGGTCACTGCCCCTCTGAGCCCTGGCAGGAGCCATTCTTGGTGCCATGGTTGGACTACATTTCTCTTCCTAAACCACAAAGGTCATTTCTGCATAACCTTGTGAGAGTAGACTTAAAAGTTGAGGTGCTTAATGGCGGAAAATAGGTTTGGGAGATGAAAGTTTCAGATGAGCTTGTGAGAGCCCTATAATATTTTTATGATCCTTAAAATAAATTATCCCATTAAATAAAGAGAATAAGAATGAGTACTGTGCAATTTCCATTCTATCGGGTTAGAAATATTTCAGACCTTTTCCTAACTCAATGCGAACCAGATATTTTTAAGCCCCTTTTTAATGTAGAGATAATAGGTGCATTACGAGTCTTTGATCCCCCTGTGGTCCTTGATCCAAATGAGACCCAAAACCATGTAAGAGTGTAGACTTTGGAGCCCCACAGGGCTGCTGTGAATAGGCTCTGTCCTTTACTGGCCCTGTGATCCACCATAGGGAGCTTAACCTCTTGATGTCACAGTCTCAGTGGTAAAATGGGAATAATACTCACACCTATGTATGTAGAGTGTCATAAACGTTAGACAAAAATGGCAGTGCAGTGCTTAGCACGCCTGGCATGTGGGTGTCCTCAGCAAAGGACAGCGTGTAAGAGGTAAGTGGACACAGCATTAATGGTTACACAGCATCGTGACTGTAGTTAGTGCCACCAAATTATACATTTAAAAGTGGTTACCACGGTAAATGTTAAGGTATGTTTATTTTACCACAATTTAAAATTTTTTAAATTATGCCACCCAAAAAGGTAAGTGGGTATGTGAAAGAAAGCAATTTATTCATGTATAAGAAATGAGAAGGAAGTTTACCAAACATGCTAAATGGAAGGATTCTGAGTGATTTTTTTTTTTTTTTTTTTTG
>PVJS01000918.1:0-56396 GCA_004027185.1 Glis glis | reverse complement strand
TTTCCAAAATTCCTGCAATGAAGATTACTTTTTTACTTTTTGGGGGAAGGGGGATAGTACTGGGGATTGAACCCAGGGCCTCACACATGCTAGACAAATGCTCTACCACTGAGCTACATCTCCAGCCCAAAGAGTACTTTGTGTGTGTGGGGGGGGATACTGGGGATTGAACCCAGGGGCATTCTACCTCTGAGTACACCCTTTATTTTGAAACATGGTCTCACTAGGTTGGTGAGAGTCACACTACTTGCTGAGGCTGTCCTCAAACCTGCAATCATCCTGTCTTAGCCTCCCAAGTACTGGGATTATAGGCATGCACCACCATGCCTTGCTCAAAGGTACTTTTATAACTAGGGGGAAAAAGTTACAATAAAAGCCTAAATGGACATGAGCATAACCAAGTAAAACAAAGATCCGGGTGTGGTGGTGCACACCTGTAATCCCAGCACTTGGGAGGCTGAGACAGGAGGATTGCAGGTTCATGGCCAGCCTCAGCAACTTAGCAAGGCCCTCCACAATTTAGTGAGAACCTTGTTTCAAAATAAAAGAATAAAATAGTGCTGGGGGTGTAGCTCGTAGATAGACAATCCCCAGTACCACAAAAAGCAAAAACAAAAATGAAGTAAAGTGATGACGGGCCACAAGCAATCCCTAGTACTCTTCACCTCTTCGCCTGCCCTAGAGTTTCTCAGGGCTGATGGGTGCTGGTCACAAGGGCAGCTCTTCCCTGTCCTATCCCAGCACGTAGGTGGAATTTCAGATGCCACCACTGCAGGGAGGGCCACTATTTCAAATCCCACCCTCCAGCCCCAACTCTCAGGCAGGCCCCCAGCAGAGAAGGCAGCTTCCAGAAGGCAGAGTTGGAACCTGAGCTAGAGAGAGGCAAGAACACAGGGTCCACTCAGGAGAGAAGGCCAGGAGGGAGGTGGTACGTGTGTGGTGAGCCTCGGAGTTCTGGGGTCTCCCACTGAAATGCCTGGAAGTCCTAGGTGTGGCACTTAACTCGTGTTCACACTTGTCAAACAAACTTGTGAGTGCGGATGTGTGTTTGCACTAGGTTCTGCTTCTGCATCTGTGACTTTCAAAAAGCAGCAGGTTATGCAAGGGGAGACGGGGCAGCTGGCTGTGCGTTCTCCCTGGCTCCTGTCCTGTGAAGGGAGACGAAGGAGAACCTATGGCAGCAGGACTGATGCCGAGGACAAAGGGCTGGCTGTGTTGCAACACAGTGCTGTTTACTGCCACTCAATAGTCATTACTGTTTATTGTGATATAGCAACCTTTCACTATTGCTTAAGTGAGTATTGTTATCTCAGAAGTGGGTTTTCCCCGTTTTATAGACGAGGAAACTGAGGTTCAGAAAGGTTACCAGGTAGAGCCAGATCTCAAATCCAATGTCATCTCACTCTATACTTGGCTGCTGTGCTGCTTTTCTTTTTTGTGGTACTGGGGATTGAACCCAGGGGCATTCTACCTCTGAACTACACCCCCAGCCCTATTTTATTTTTGATTTTTGAAATAGGGTCACACTAAGTTGAGGAGGGTCTCGCTAAGTTGCTGAAGCTGTGAACCTGTGATCCTCCTGTCTCAGGCTCCCAAGTACTGGGATTACAAGCGTGCGCCACCACCCACTTCGCTTCTGTATTCATGTATGAATGTATAAACAAGCACCTGGGCTTTTTTTTATCTTCATGGAGTACTTAGAACATATTTGCCAAATGCTTCTAATGAAATCTATTTTCCCCCAATATACGTCTGAGTGTTTTAGTTCTGTGTCAGGCTCTCTTCTGGGTGCTAGAAGCACAGCAGTGAACAAGTGCAAAGGTCTCTGCCCTATGGAGCTTATGTCTTAGTGAGGGGAGGAGAAAAGCAGTAAATATTATAATAGACATTTTAAAGTCTAGTACATTAATAGAAAATTTTGAAGTTTGGCATTGCCAACAGATCAGATGATTGCTATTGGAAGCACAGTTTATTACTCACAGTTCCCAAGAGGAGGGGCACACCACACCAGGCCACAAGAGAACCCGCAGAGGTTGGTGCAGGCAGAGGGCGGGAACTAGTGCTGAAGCCTCTAAGAGAGGAGGCAGGGTAAGCATGCTTAGGATCGACTCGTTTGAATAATTTCAGAGGGCTCTTAGGGCATAAGGGGCTGTCCCTAGTTGCCTGGTACCCGTTAATAGCTGGGTAGATGGTGATAAGTGCTACAGGCAAAGTAACAGGGAAAGAAGACAGTGAGTGGCAGCGTGTTGCAGTTTTGAATCCAGCAGTCAGGGAAAGCTGTACCAAGAAGGCAGCATTTCAACAGCTACCCAGAAGCGGGGCTGGGGATGTGGCTCAGTGGTAAAGCTCTTGTCTAGCATGCATGAGGCCCTGGGTTCAATCCCCAGTACCACAGATAGATAGATAGCTAAATAGACAGACAGATAGATAGATAGATGATAGATAAATAGATAGATGATAGATAGATGATAGATGGGTTAGCTAGACTGAGCAATAGCTACCAAAGGAAGAGAGGGGATGAGCCCTGTGGGATCTAGGGAGAGCTTTCTAGGCAGAGGGATAAGCAAGATCAGAGGTGGGGGCATAGCTCATTGATAAGATCACCTAATGCTTTATCAACAATCAATGTCAGGAACATGAGCTGGCGTAGGGAGGAAGAGGATGGCCTTATGTGCGTGAGCTGAATACAGTGTGTTTTGTCCAGAGACCATATTTGAATATCCCAATTGTCCCTATTCATCCATATATGATAAGGTATTTCCTCCCATATCCTTTTCGTGTGTGTGTGTGTGTGTGTGTGTGTGTGTGTGTTAATGGGGATTGAACCCAGGGGCATTCTTCCTCTGAGCTATATCCCCAGCACTTATTTATTTTTTATTTTGAAACAGGGTCTCACTAAGTTGCAGAGGGCCTCACTGAGTTGCTGAGGTTGGCTTCAAACCTGTGATCCTCCTGTCTCCGCCTCCCAAGTACTAGTATTACAGGTGTGCACCACCACACCCCACTCCTTTATTCTTTACCAGAGGAAAAGGTGATTCTTGGGGGAGATAATTCTTCATTCAGGAGAAATTGATCTGGCTCCACCACACTGGACAGTCAGAAATTAAAGACTGTCAGTTAAACCATATCTCATCACCTATGTCAACATTAACCCCTTTTAAACCATTCCAATAGTTTCCCAGTGCCCTTGGGATCAAGTTTCACCTCGCCATGACCCACAAGGCTCTGGGTCTGGTCCCTGACTCCCTGTCTAATTTCATTTCTCCCCCCCCCCTTTTACCCTGCTGTGTTCCAGATACAAGGACTTCCTCCATGTGACTTCAACATCCCAAACTCACTTCTGCCCCAGGGTCTTTGTGCAATCTGTTGCTTTGGTGGAAAGCCTCATCCCTATCTTCACGCAGCTGGTTGGTTCCTTGTCTGGTTCCTTCCTGTCCTTCAGGTCTCAGCTTAAATGTCACTTCTCAGAGAGACCGTCACCAGCTACTCATGCTGAAGAAGTCACCCAGGCCCCTTCCATCCCATTAGCCAGTTGAATGCTCTAAATACTGTTGAACACTATTGGAGAGTTTTCTAATTCATTTGTTACCTTATTATATGACTCCACCCAACCCCTAACCCCCACTGAAATGTCAGCTTCCTAATGTCAGGGGGTTGGTCTGTCTCCTACATTGCCGTAGCCCACATCAGGAACAGCGCCTGGCACATAGATTCAATAAACACTGGTTGAATGTAATGCAGTATCTTCAAGCATAAAAGTTACATAAATTGAGCCTCTGGGCCCCAGCACTGAAGTAGTAAGAGCCATGGTGAAGGGGCAGAGTCTGGGCAGGCTTCTAAGAATGGGGCATTCCTGCAGAAAGATTCTAATGATGCAGTTCCTCTGCAGGGGTGTCTGTGATGCCAGGTGATACTCCATCCCAGCCACTCCTGATCACGGAGTGGGGGTTCCAGCTGCAGTAAAGCTGACATGGTCTTGCTACCATCGGACAGGCATGGCACAGCAGCAGCCCTTGGCCTTTGGTCCAAGATCTGTGGTTTTGGCAGCAGAGTATGTGCTACTTTTTGAAAATATGAATATGAATGTCTTTAGTAGACTTAGACCATCCATTTTGTTCCAAGACCTTTTTTTTTCTTTTTTGGTGCTGGGGATTGGACCCAGGGGCATTCTACCTCCGAGCTATGCCCCAGACTGATTTTTCTTTTAATTATTTATTTGGACACAGGGTCTCACTAAGTTGTTGACAGCTTCACTAAGTTGCTGAGGCTGGTTTTGAACCTGTGATCCTCCTATTGCAGCCACCCAAGTGCTGGGATTATAGGCATGCACCACCACGCCTGGCTTAGACCATCCATTTTGCCACAGCCTGTACTGTTCCTGGTTGTCCAGTATCCAGTTTCTCATATTTGTTTTGCCTATTGATCCCTGCAGACATCTGATCTTTGCCCTTTGCCCTGACAGTCCTGTGGACACTTTGAATGTTTTTCCTGACTGAAGGGAAGTTGAACTTCTGCTAGTAATCTCAGGAACTGGCTCTTGGCTATAGGGCAAGGTGTTGGCTTATCTAACCTGCCCTAAGGAAAGGGGCTGTTTGCTAAAGGCTGTTTCTGGTCCCAATTATGGAAATAACCTCCATAGTATAATTGGGAGTGACCCTTCTAGAGTCTTGTGGCATCTTGCTAATCCAAGTTTGCTTTCTTTTCTTTCTCACTAAGTAGCTGAGGCTGGCCACTAACCTGCAATCCTCCTGTCTCAGCCTCCCAAGTACTGGGATTACAAGCATGTGCCCCCACACCTGGCCTAATCCAAGCTTTCTACTCTGCTCTTCTTGTGTCCTAGGCTTTACTATTGCTAGAACAGTTAGATAACTGAATTCAGTATTTTCTTTTTTTTTTTTTTGCAGTACCAGGGATTGAACGCAGGGGCGTTCTACCTCCATGCTATGCCCCCGGCCCTATTTTTTATACTTTATTTTGAAACCTGGTCTCACAAAGTTGCGGAGGGCATCACTAAGGAGAGAGAGAGAGCGAGCTGAGGCTGGCCGCGAATCCGGATCCTCCGGTCTCCGCCTCCCAAAGTACTGGGATTACAAGCGTGCGCCACCACGCCCGGCTGAATTCAGTATTTTCTAAGCCCAAAGCCAGCTCTTGAACCTCCAAGGTTCCCATTGATCTTTGCTCTCATCACCTCCTTGCCATTTCTACCACCTTTGACACTGTTAAATTTGACACGTGAAACTAGAATGCCTCACTGTCTACCAGAATCTTAGCATCCTATTTCCATTCTTCAGTCCATTACAGCTTTTCAGTGGGTCAGCCCCCATACTAAAAACACAAGAGCAACCAGTATTCTTTGTCACGAGGATCTTTCTGTATTTACTAGTAACATATCATAAGTAGTTAATAGAGCCATCCAGAATTTTATGCTTCCCCCAATGATCTAATACTGTTTCCAGTAACAGTGTCAAGATCCATAGAAGAGGCTCGTGGTTTGAGCATAAACCTGACCCCAGACCAGCTTTCAGAATCCCCGTTTAGGACTGTGTGTTTCACGTGGAAACTTCAGCTTGGCGCATTTTGCATGCCCACAAGGCTAAAATCAACTGTAAATAGCATGTTACAGTTTAGGAAATTTCAACAGCATCCAATTCTAGCCTTTAGCATAGTCACCGCTTTTATTATACATTGTTCTATCTTTGATGGAATGGAAAATTTCTCTCATATTTGTGATCAGAAAATTATTTCATGAATGAAATTGAGTATTTTATGTAGGAATTATGTTCAAACATTCTTTATAATTTCTTTGTCATATATGTGACTAAGGTTATGCAAGGCAAAAATGTACAAGAATTTTTCAGCATGCCAGGCCTCAGCAAGCATGCGATTTGAGTTGGTGGATTTGAACCTCGTACCAGTGATGGCCAACACCTTAACCAGAGGATTAGAATTAACACTACTAGAAAAGAATCGAATCAATATTGTTTGCCTCCTGAGCTGTCACATCATTTAGGGGGCTATTTCTACCCAGAATACATACCCTAAATTTAATCTTAAGGAAGCATCTTGGCAAGCCCAAATTGGGGACATTCTACAAAATAGCTACCCTGTCCTCATAAAAGATGTCAAATCATGAAAGACCTGATGTTTTTCTATAAAGGACCTTCTTGGAATAATTGGCAACATTTGTTTTTTGTTTTGTTTTGTTTTTGTGGTACTAGGGATTGAATCCAGAGGCATTCTACCTTCAAGCTACACCCCCAGCCCAATTTTATTTCTTATTTTGAAATAGGATCTCGCTAGGTTGATGAGAGCCTCGCTACTTGCTGAGACTGTCGTCAAACCTGCAATCCTCCTGTCTCAGCCTCCCGAGTACTGGGATTACAAGCGTGTGCCACCATGCCCAGCTAATTGGCAACATTTGACTAGAGGATCAGTGCTAAATTTCTGGTTTTGTTCACTGTGCTGTGGTTATGTAAGAAATGTCCTTGCTTTAAGAAAACATAACTGCCCAGACATAGTTGCTCACATCTGTAAACCCACTACTTGGGAGGCTGAGACAGGAGGATTGTAGGTTCAAGACCAGCAGCAGCAACTTAGTGAGATCCTGTTTCAAAATAAAAAATGAAAAGGGCTGGGAGTGTAGCTTGGAGGTAGAATGCTCCTGGGTTCAATCCCCAGTACAAAAAAAGAAAAGAAAACATACACTGAAGTATTAAGGGATAAAGGGGAATGAATGTTCTCTGTATCTTACTCTTAGAGAAGGGAGAAAAAGCAAGTGGTAAATGGAAACATTTGGGGAGTCAGGGTGTATAGGGATTCTTTGTATTACTCATGCAACTTTTCTCTAAATCTGAAATTCTGTCAAAATTGAAAAAGTTTGAAGAGCTGATGCAGTGATCAGATGGGCCAGGCCGTGGGTCTTCCTAGCCACACGTACCCTTCATGATGAATCTGAGCTCCTGGAAGCCAGGAGGGCTGAGGAGAAGCACGGGGCACTTTTGCATGAAGAGCACGGAGCTGAGAGACGCAGAGTGGGACATGGCGCTTGACTGGTGGCTCCAGGGGAACTCAGTCTTGTTTGCTGCTCTACTCCACGCCAGGGAGTGAGGGCCTGGAGGAAAACCCACTTGGCGCAGGTGCTTGGGAGAAGCCAGGCCAGGTTACGAGGGCAGAGGCTCAAATTAGGTTAAGTCCAAGAGACCCTGAACCGTCACGTTTTCTTTCCCATCCCACACACACAAAAACATAGTTTACCAAAAAAAGACACTGGAAATAGGCCTTGACCTTCAAGCAGCTATTTCTTCCTCCAGATGGGCAGTTTCCTCTTCTTTCTTCACTCTTCAGGTTCCCTAGGAGAATTTCCATTGCAACATTTTCAGTTAAGCAGCTCTTAATTAGTCTTAAGCTTTCCAGAATCGGGCTGCTTAACTCTTGCCTCGGCCTCTGTAATGACGCTGGTGGAGGTTGCCTTTGGTTAAGGTTACTACTGAAGGGCACGTTATCAGTCGTATCCAGGGTAGGCTTCCCACTGGCTTCTGGGTAGACTCTGGTGTGGTCACGCATGAGCCTAAAATAACTGGACTGGACTGTAACTTATCTCCCACTTTGGCCTTCATAACAGGTTTTGAGTTTGACCGACAACCCTGCTCTCAGGTACCCGCCCCAGGAGTCTGATTCATCTTTTGTATCCCAGACTTAGGTGGAATGATAGCCAAGATCAATGCCAACCACACTGATTTCTATGACATATTAATAGGTGTTTGGTGAATGCTATGTGTTCCTCTGGAGTCAGCATCGACATTAGCATATTAAAGGTCCTGAGAAGCCCTGCAGTAAAGAAGCAGTTAATTTTGTGTAACCCATCTTTAATTAAAGGGGCAACATCTAGAACATCTTAAGGAACACAGGAAACACAAGCCTATATTAATAGTCACATTGCTGAGTTTAAGAGATGAATACCTCACCAACAGTGAATTTTTCTTTGTGATCTCTGAGCCTAAAACAATACTCACTCAGACTCCAACAATTTATCCTGGTTTTGTCCTTAACTATTCATCACTAGCCATTTTATGACCAAAGAATTTGTGCTAGGCATACAAAGATGGAAGATACCTCTGTCCTCAAGGACTTTCCTTAGCAAAGTAAAATATATAAACAGACATTCATCAGTGCCCAATGAAAGGTGCTGTCAGAGAAAAAGGGGACCATGCTCAGTGGTTTAAGTAGTTAACAGTAGGCTTCAGACATGCAGAGAGCTAAGGGATGGTATGAGTAATGAGGTTGGGCCAGTGAGCAGAACAATTAGACAAAAGTGGAGGGTTCACCTGGAACAGTGGTTTTCAAACTTTGGCATCAAAGTCCCTTGGAAGTCTCGCTAAAACACAAGTGCTAGGCCACCCCCATAGCTTCTGATCATTAACTCTGGGATTTGCGTTTCTACCAAGTTCCCAAGTGAGACTGATGTCGCTGGTCTGGGGACCACAGTTTGAAAGCCCTGGATTGTCAAAGAATGGGAGCTCATAGGGCTGGAAGCATGAGTTCCGGCCTGACCAAGAATGAAGGACAGGCTGACAAGTTAGATTTCATCCACCTCTGAATAGTGATTTGAACAATGTGATGCACTAGCCCTGGTAGCAGAGATAGGTCCAATGGATAAGAGGAAGACCAGATATTGAGAGCTGGTGTGAGGCCATTATCAAGCACATGGACCAAAGGATCCGAATTAGGGCAGTGACAGAGGGGATGGAAAGACGATGTCAGTGCATACATCTTTGTGAATGAATAACCCGCTGGTAAGCCGGGAGTGGTGGCGCACACCTATAATCCCAGTACTTGGGAGGCTGAAACAAGGGGATCGCAGGTTTGAGGACAACCTCAGAAACATAGCAAGATCCTGTTTCAGAACAAAATAAAAAAACGTTAAGGCCGGGCGTGGTGGCGCACGCTTGTAATCCTAGTACTTTGGGAGGTGGAGACCGGAGGATCCGGGTTCGCGGGCAGCCTCAGCTCTTTCTCTCTCTCTCTCTCTCTCTCTCTCTCTACTTAGTGAGGCCCTCCGCAACTTCATGAGACCTGGTTTCAAAATAAAGTATAAAAAATAGGGCTGGGGGTGTAGCGCGGAGGTAGAACACCCCTAGGTTCAATCCCTGGTACCGCAAAAAAATAAATAAAAAATAAAAAATAAAAAAACGTTAAAAAGGGGGGGCTGAGGGTGTAGAATGCCCCTGGGTTCAATCCCCAATACACACACACACACACACAAAAAAAAAAAAACACTGGTTGGAAAGAGAAACTGAAAGTTAGCCTTGGTCATTCTGTAGGAGAGTCTTCAGTCACATTTGTACAATGCTATTTCAAAGTAACCCAAAGATCACCAGGTTGAATTTGTATATGTTCACACTATCTGAAAAGGGGGAAATGTTGCTGTGTAAGTCAGTAGGGGAAACCGTGTTGGGGTATATTGGGACAAAGAAAACACAGCCGACAGCAAGGAACAGGCTTTATTCAGGAATAAAACCTGGAAAGAGACATCTGACTGGGGAGAGAGCTCACGAGAGTCAGAAGCTCGCCTCCTTACAGGCTAGGGGCTTTTTAAGGGGCAAGGAAGGGGTGGGGTACAGGAGTAGTTGTGTAAGCCGCTGTTGGTGTGCTAGTGGCCAGGTCATCTTGGGGCAGGGCAATGGTCAGGGGGCATTTTTCTTTTTTTGTTTCTTTGTTCTTGGTCCTCCTCCGGAAGGCCTCATGGCCAGACTTCACAGAGCCCACAGACAGTACTTCAAGGAGCTCATTTAACCTATGTTAGCGCCTGTGTGAAGACCTAGGCTGCATCCTGGATTCCTTAGCAGGGAAATTTGGCTCACCTGCCAGGGACTGAGCTCAGGAGGGCACATGTGGAGAGAAAGCCAGAGGCTGCCCCGCCCAGCCTGGAACTTGGTGGGTGCCAGGTGTTGTAATTAGATGGCCCCCTTTTAAGGTGGTTATAGGTGAATGTAGGTTTCAGGCAATCTCAGTTCCTGCTCATCTACTAGCTCTTGCTGCCCTGTCACTGGAAAGTGGAAACCATTGTTTATATTTAAATAAATCTTATTGTGTATGTTTAAGGTGTGTGACATGATTTTATGGCATACATATATTAGCAAGCTTACTGTAGTAGAGCCAGTGAACATCCATTATTTCACATAGTTACCCCTTTTTTGTGGCAAGCACAGCTAAAATATACTCATTTAACAGAAATCCAAAATAAAATACAATTTTTTTCTTTTTGGTGTGTGTGTGTGTGTGTGTGTGTGTGTGTGTGTGTGTGTATGTGTGTTACTAGGGATGGAACCCAGGGGCATTCTACCTCTGAGCTATACCCCCATCCCTGTTTTATTCTTTTATTTTGAAACAGGGTCTCACTAAGTTGCAAAGGGCCTCACCAAGTTGTTGAGGCTGTCCACAAACCTGTGATCCTCCTGTCTCAGCCTCCCAAGTACCGGGATTACAAGGGTATACCACCACACCTGTCATAAAATACAATTTTATAAACTAAAATATTCACGTTGTACATTAGCTCTCTAGATTTGCTTATCCTACATACTGTCACATTGTATCCTGTGACCTACGTCTTCCCATTTCTTACCCCTCTCCTCACCTCTGCCTTTGGTTACCACTGTTCTATTCTCTATCTCTGTATATTTGCTTTTTTTTTTAAAGATTCCACATTTAAGTGAGATCATAAAATAGTTTTCTTTCTGTGTCTGGATTATTGCACTCAGCACACTGTCTTCCAGTTTCATTCGTTTTGTGGCAAGTTTGGGATCTCCTTTTAAAGACTTAATAGCATTCCGTTGCATGTATATATATGTATATATATGAATATATTACACATACCAGTTTCTTTATTCATTTGTCAACAGACACTTAGATTGTTTTCATACCTTGGTTATTGTGAATAATTTTGCGTGGAACATAGAGATACAGATTTCTTTATAAGGTTGTGAGTATTTCCTTTGGGAATATTCCCAAAAGAGATCGCTGAGTCATATGAGACTAATGTTGCTCCCCACTGCACCAAGAGGGCCACTTGCTGGGTCGTATGGTAGTTCTATTTTTAATTCTTTCCTTTCCTTTTTTTTTTTGGGGGGGTGTTGAGGCTTGAACCCAGGACCTCACATATAATAAGCTCTACCAATGAGCTACACACCCTACCCTGGTAGTTCTATTTTTAATTTTTTTAGGAACCTCCATATTGTTTTCCATAATGGCTGCACCATTCTACATCCCCAGCAACAGTGTACAAAGGTCCCTTTTCTGCATACCCTCACCAGCATTTGTTGTCTACTTTTTGTGTATGTGTGGTGCTAGGGCTTGAACCCGGGGCCTTGCTCATAGTGAGCAAGTGCTTTACCTCTGTGCTACCTCTCCAGAGCTTATATGTTGACTTTTTGGTAATAACCTTTCTAACGAATGTGAGGTGGTATCTCATAGAGAAACTTTTTTATAATAAAAATTATGTATTTTGGTTTCATACTAATATGGTATGCCCTTTCTTTGGTCTGAATTTGTGAAGTCTTGCAGCATTCTTCTGGTGGTTATGTTTTGAATGGTTCAGAAGTCTCTTGGAAAAGTTTTCTACTCCACGGCTTGGAAGAAGTGTGTGTCACCTCTCCAGCAGTGGTGGCCAAGCACAGGAGGATGAGATGGCTGTGAAGATGAAGTGATACCTAGAATATTTACCCTTGGAAGCGTAGCCATGCTGCTTTCACTGACATTGCCTGATCCAATAGGTTAAGATTCTGAATCCACTACTGGTAGAACACAGAGCATTTTCTAGCCCTTAACTTCCAAAGGCAACTAGATGGAGTAGTGATTTGTGTTGATAGGGTGACATGTCACAACACCTGGTATTCTTAGGATGTGCTTATCTGGGGGTGAGTGAGGTTGATGCCCATTGAGGGCTTTTCTCCCTCTATCTCTGGCTCAGTTGGGAACTTTATAATTTTCCCTCTGCTTCCCTGGGCATCCTGATGAGAGTCAAAGCATGGATGGGGTAGAGTGTGGGGGGGCAGACAACACTGAAGGAACCAGCAGTGGAGGGAAATCTGGACTGAACTAGAACAGAGTTTTGAAGATTTTATCTAGATGGAAACCAGAGATGCTCACTCTTCACCTCTGTGGAACTTGTTTTCTCTGTTGGCAAAGATCTTTGTGTGTGTGGCAGGGAGGAGCGGACTGGGGACAAGCTAAGGGGCATTCTACCTCTGAGCTACGCCCCAGCCCTATTTTATTTTGTATTTTGAAAGAGGGTCTCACTAAGTTGCTGAGGGCCTTGCTAAGTTGCTGAGGCTGGCCTCGAACCTGTGATCCTCCTGTCTCAACCTCCCAATTCCTGGGATTACAGGCTTATAGGTGTGCACCACCATGCCCAGCTACAGAGATCTTCCTATTAAGGTCTAATGTCCCAAAGGGCTCTAAAGGTGAAAGAATTCCTGCCCTATGTTGGTGCCACTGGATTTGAACCATTTCTGTGGCTCGGGTCTCTGCATTCTGCCAGTATAAGAACAGCAGTATAGGGAAAAGAAAGGGGCTAATAAGCAGAAAAGAACTAAGTTATGGCCCAATATCAAGCACTTTTAAGGTTCAGTGTTATCCTTGTTTTTAGGAAAATCAGGCACAGGTATTCTGATCCATGGGGATGTAGATGTGCAAAAATTTATAAAAACTCAAGCTGGGCGTGGTGGCACATCCTTGTAATCCCAGCACTTGGGAGGCTGAGACAGGAGGATCACAGACTCGTAGCCAGTCTCATCAACTTATTGACACCCTGTTTCAAACTAAAACAGGGTTGGGGTGCATCCCAGAGGTAGAATGCCCCTGGTTCAATCCCCAGTACCACATGAGAAGAAAAAATGATGGGTTGGCAAAGGGTTCATCAGACAAGATTCCTGAGCTAAATATAAGAGCTTTGGCGTAATAAGGAGGCAGGGGCTTGCAATATGCTGTGTGTGTGTGTGTGTGTGTGTGTGTGTGTGTGTGTGTGTGTGGTACTGGGGATTGAACCCGGGGCATTTTACCTCTGAGCTACATCCCCAGCCCTTTTAATTTTTTATTTTGAAACAGGGTCTCACTAAGTTGCTTAGAGTCTTACTAAGTTGCCAAGACTGTCCTCAAACCTTCAATCCCTCTGTCTCAGCCTCCCAAGTACTGGCATTATAGGCGTGTGCCACCACATCGGGCTCACACTATGCTTTTATGAGACTTGAATATGACTAAGAAATGGGAGGAGGAACATCCTGAGCCATGATGTCTTTGCCAAGTTTAGTCTAAAACTGTGGTAGGAATAAATTGCAAGGGCAACAAGTTTCCCAGTGTTAAGAACCTGTGTTTCCCCCTCTCCCTTACTTCCCATTGCTGTCACAGTAGCAGCTTTCTTCGTTCTCCAGCACTGAGTGACCCAGGCACTAAGATGGACAACCAGATGGTTTCCTGGGAAGCCAGCCACCCCAGGAACTGGTGGTGCGCAGCCTGGGGACCTCAGCTGAATATGCAAACAGGAGCTTGGCTTTCACAGGCATTTCCCTAAAAGATCTGCCAGGCTCCTTATCCTGTGCCATGCAGGACCTACCGATACCGACTGTGGGTCTTGTACTGTCCATGCTTAAAATCAAACATGGATTTATATATTTATTATCCAGAGAATTTTCACCCTTGGCCCTTCCATCATATGTCCTTCTCTAGATGTACGATTTCCAGTGTGAAAAACACTGAGCAAATGATTTCTAGAAATCCAAAGAAAACAGAAATGTTTGAATATATATTCTCCGCAGACCGATGTATTGAAATACATACTGTATTGAAATGCATTGTCCCTAGACAGCTCAAGTCAGGGAAAGCAGTAAGGATGAGTTTATAATTATTCCTGTATTGTTGGAACTAACGTGGGACAGAAGAACGGAAGGTTAAAGGACCCTTTTGTGAATATCTAGTGGATATTAAGAATCTGTAGTTTCTTCTGATTTCAGCCACTAAAGTCAAAGTTTCCAATACAATACTATAATGAATTCGAGGGTGAGGGGCACTTACAGACCTATTACCCATCTAGATAAAATTGGTAAGGTCAATATTGAACCCAGGGACATTCTACCTCCAACCTACATCCCCATCCCTTTCTTTCTTTCTTTCTTTTTAAATATTGAAACAAGATCTCACTAAGTTGTTGAGGGTCTCGCTGTGTTGCTGAGGTTGGCCTTGAACCTGTGATCCTCCTATCTCAGCCTCCCAAGTACTGGGATCACAGGCTTGCACCATGGCACCTGACCCTGTGTCTTTTAGCAATTATTGTGGTACATTATGTGGAAGACATGCCTTTGGGGGATGGTTGAATGCAATCACTCAACTGTAGAAGAATGGATTGAGAATGAATTTTCCATTTTTATTTTTACTTATTTATTTATTTATTTATTTATTTATTTATGTGGTACTGTGTATTGAACCCAGAGGCATTGTAATTCCAGGCTATACCCCAGCCCTTTTTAAAATTTTTTGTTTTGAAATAGGATCTCACTAGGTTGCTGAGAGTCTTGCTCTGTTGCCGTGACTCTCAGCCTCCCAAGGACTGGGATTACTGGTGTGTGCCATCACGCCTGGCTGAGTTTTCCATTTTTGAGCTGCTCCTTTCAAGCCAGTATAGACAATGGTAGGCCAAGCTGAGTGGTGGCATGTGCCTATAATCCCAGCGACTCAGGAGGCTGAGGCAGGAGGGCATGTACAAGGCCAGCCTGGGCAACTTAGCAAGACCCTGTCTCCAAATAAAAGGGCTGAGGGTGTAGTTTAGTGGTAGAGTACTTGCCCAGCAAGTGGTATAGTACTTGCCCAGCATGTAGTGCTGGGTTCCATCCCCAACACTACAAGGAGAAGAAGAGGAAGAGGAAGGAAAGGAAGAAGACGGTGGGTCAGCTTCATGAGTGTGCATCTGGGCCCTCACCCCCCACTGAAATCTTGATGCCACCCGCACAAACATACATTGTGACATTGTCAGGCACATTTAGTCTTTATCCTCTACAGTTCCTAAAATTCTTAGACTCTCTGAAGTGATAAGTGACTAATGAGTTGACTGATGGTTGGGAGTCCCTCTGTAGCTTCGGAATGGAGACTGATCACCTGAAAGACCACATTAGTGTTAGAGAGTTGGGACTTTCAGCTCCACCCCCAACCTTTGGGCAGAGGCGAGGGGCTAAAAGTTAAATTGTCCAGTAATTTCACTGATCTTGCCTATGAGATGAACTCTCCATAAAAACTCAAAAAGAGCCGGGCGCGGTGGCACATGCTTGTAATCCCAGTACTTGGGAGGCTGAGAAAGGAGTATTGCAGGTTCGTGGTCAGCCTCAGCTACTTAGGCCCTCCGCAACTTAGTGAAACCCCATTTGAAAATAAAGAATAAAAATAGGGCTGGGGGTGTAGCTCGGAGGTAAAATGTCCTGGGTTCAATCCCCAGTACTGCAAAAAAAAAAAAAAAACACTCAAAAGGAGGATAGGGTTCAAAGAACTTCCAGATAGTCCAAGACACTCAGGTTCCAGGAGGGTGGTGCACCAAGAGAGGGCACAGAAGCCCCAGGCCCCTTCCCACATGCCCTATGCACCTCTTCATCTGTATTCTTTGTAATATCTTTTATTTATTTTATTTTGTGGTACTCCTAAGTACTGGGATTACAGGCATGTGCCACCATGCTGGGCTTT
Source organism: Glis glis (assembly GCA_004027185.1). Taxonomy (NCBI): domain Eukaryota; kingdom Metazoa; phylum Chordata; class Mammalia; order Rodentia; family Gliridae; genus Glis; species Glis glis. Next base: position 40,679 of record PVJS01000918.1, on the reverse strand, counting down.
AATCCTTTATAATAAATTAGTAAATGTGTTTCCCTGAGTTCTTTGAGCTACTCTATCAAGTTAATCAAACCCAAGGAGAGGGTTGTAGGAACCCCAGTTTACAGCTGATCTTTCTGTTGGAAGCAGAGGTAGAACAACGCAGATCTTGTGGTTGGCACCTGAAGGGGGAGGGCTTTCCTGGGGACTGAGCCCTCAACCTGTGGGATCTCGCCAGGCAGATAATGCCAGCGTTGATTAGGGGACACCCAGCTGGTGTCTGCACAGAGCTGGCTGGCTTGGTGTGGGGGGAGAACCCCACACAGCTGGTGTCAGGATGTGTTGAGAGTATAGTGAGAGAAACCAGATTTTTTTTTTCTACTCACAAAGTCTCTGGGTCTCAGCCCAGCCCTTTCCAGGGCACTGTTCTTGGCTTTGGGGGGGATAGAAAACCTGTTAAACTAATAGCACTCCCTTCTCTTTCTGTTAAGGAGGTGTAGTCCTTCTTTACCTTCAGTTCACATTGAAGGGAGCGAAAATGAGGCTTAATCAGTATTTTGTGGTTAGAAAAATAGTAGATAACAGGCATGCAGCACCACACCCTATACTTGAGAGGCTGAGACAGGAGGATCGCAGGTTCGAGGCCAGCCTCGGCAACTTAGCGAGGCTTTGTTTCAAAATAAAAAATAAAATAGAGCTGGGGGTTGCAGCTTGGAGGTAGAATGCCCTTGCTTTCAATCCCCAGTAATACACACACATGCACGCACACATGCGCGCACACACACTCACACAGATGCCAGCCACTCAGCATTTGTCAGGTCCTGCATTTTCACTCTGATGACTAGTGCACAGTGTGTTCTGTTTTCAGAATAGTTTTGCAAATTTTACACTAGACCAGTAAAGGCAGAACTTTTCAGGTGTAACATAAAAGTGAAATAAGTATGCATTGAAACTTTTTAAACAGGAGACCGTATCTCTAAATGAGTTGTATCGTGTGTAGCAAATATCTAATATGTTCAGTGACTACCTGTGTTTATACGGGTATCTTCTATTTTGGATGCCAACGAAGGGCTGATCAAGTAAAAGGACAGCGTTTGCCACCGACAGTGGACTGGTAGGATGTGCTCAGTGAACGAGCTCTCTTGGGCTTTCTCCAGGGATTCATCTTCAGCAGATGGACAGCGCTCACCTCCTGTGCTATGTGGACACATGCTTTTGTGATCAGGCCTGAAGTGATGGAGCTCTGGCCCCAGGCACAGGTGCAGGCTGAGAGCATCGCTGTGTTTACTCTAACTCCAGGATGGGATCTGAGAAGCTGCTCAACAGTTGTTCAGCTGCCTCATCAGAAGCCCATCAGGTGTTCCCTTCCTGAGGGATGCCCCACAGATAAGGGAATGGCCTATGCTGCTTAAGCTTCCTGTGGTGAGGGAGGGGGATTTGCAAGTTGCAAAATGATGCCTACATTAGGATAATCATATAAACACAAACAATACATTTGCATGTAAAGTAAACCTAAACAACATGGATGTGAAAGATGCATAATCAACTTCAGAAGAGACTTGCAGGGGCAGCTGGGGAGTGGGGTTTCAAATGGTTAGAAATAAATAAAGCATTACAGATATCGCTGAAGCCTTTCTTTATAGTTAAAGGCTTCAACAATAGTTATAATCCTTTATTTTCGAAAAGCTGAAGTAAATATGGCAAAAATATTTACATTCAGCCAGGTGTGATGGCACATGCTTGTAATCTCAGTACTTGGGAGGCTAAGACAGGAGGATCACAGGTTCAAGGCCAGCCTCAGCAACTTAGGGAGGCCCTCAGCAACTTAGGGAAACCCTGTTTCAAAATTAAAAAAATAAAAATAGGGACGGGGGTGTAGCTCGGAGGTAGAATGCCCCTGGGTTTAATTCCCGGTACCACATACACACACACACACACAAAAAAAATTTACATTCATCCTATCTAAGTGGCGAGTTATGGATGTCAGGGGTTTCTTATTCCTGTATTTTTCTCTTTTTAAAATATTTCAGGGTTGGGTGTGGTGGCGCATGCCTATAATGCCAGTACCTGGGAGACTGAGACAGGATGATTACAGGTTCAAGGACAGCCTCGAAACTTAGCGAGACCCTGTTTCAAAATAAGAAATAAAATAGGGCTGGAGGTATAGTTCAAAGGTAGAATGCTTATGGGTTCAACCTCTAGTACAAAGAAGAAAATTTTTTTTTGTTATAAAATTAACCTTCAAGCTGGGCGTGGTGGCGCACGCTTATAATCCCAGTACGTGGAAGGCAGAGACCAGAGGATCCCAGTTCGTGGCCAGCCTCAGCTACTTAGTGAGGCCCTCCGCAACTTCGTGAGACCCGGTTTCAAAATAAAGGATAAAAAATAGGGCCGGGGGTGTAGCTCGGAGGTAGAACGCCCCTGGGTTCAATCCCCAGTACCGCAAAAATAAATAAATAAATAAATAAATAAATAAAATTAACCTTCAGAAAATCATTTTATTTTTTTAAATCTAAGAAGCAAGTTGTAGATACCAGAGCATCAGGAGATCTTTATTACCCACAGTGTCTAAGAATATACCTGTCATGCTTAAAACCATTTACTTAAAAACAGTGATTAGTCTTAGGGAGTTTCTAAGCCTTGGAGCTAAAGAAGATTCATTGATTCAGAGCCCTGGAGGGGATGAAGGGATGCCTGGATTTCTTTTTATTTTAGTGTGTATATATGTTTGTGTGTGTGTGTGTGTGTGTGTGTGTGTGTGTGTCACTGAGGATTGAACCCAGAGGCATTCTACCTCCAAGCTGCACCCCCAGCCCTATTTTATTTTTATTTTGAAACAGGGTCTCACTAGGTTGATGAGAGTCTCACTACTTGTTGACACTGGCTGTGAACTACGATCCTCCCGTCTCAGCATCCCAAGAACTGGGATTATAGGCGTGCACCACCATGCCTGGCTTGGATGCGTGGATTTCAGCCCGAGTTTTGTTACTAATTTGTTACCGTGGCTTTCCCTTATATAAGCCTTCATTGCCTTATTTGTATAATTAGTGAGATGAACTCAGAGACTGTTTTCAACATTGAGAATTTCTGAAATGTTGAATAGACATTCAACTGGATGCTCCTTTTTTATAATAATTGCAGAGGTTAAAGATATAGAGAGTAAACATAGATATAGAAGTAAGATTAAATATATGTGCTGTAGATCTGAGTTTAGGTTTTGCCTCTGCCACTGACTATCTGCCTCAGTTCCCTGAAACACTCTCATTTCCTATTTCTTTTTCTTTTTCTTTTTCTTTTCCTTTCTTTCTCCTTCCTTCCTTCCTTCCTTCCTTCCTTCCTTCCTTCCTTCCTTCCTTTCTGTGTTTTTTTGGGGGGGCAGGGTACTTGGGATTGAACCCAGAGGCATTCTACCTCAGAGCTACACCCTAGCCCTCTTTTTAAATTTTTATTTTGAAACTACTACTTACAGCTCACTACTTACAGCTGAGGCTGTCCTCAAACCTGCGATCCTCCTCTCTTAGCCTCCCAAGTACTGGGGTTATAGGCCTGTGACACCATGCCTGGCTTAATTTCCTACTTCTTAAGATGGGAATTATAATAATCATTACCTCCCTTGCCTTGGGATGATTGAATGAGAGAACAATATTATTGCAGCTGTTGCAAATCAGTCACCTAACTGTTCTATTGGGAAAGATACTAGAGCAGATTCTCAATTAGCTAATGACAGTCATTTTCCAAAGATGACATGACCAAAATATGCCAATCTTTCTCTGAAAAAGCAATTAACTAGTAGATATTTCTAGTCTAAATGATGCTACATTCTTTTATATCCATGCATTTCAAGTGACTTGGAGCCAAGAGCCGTGGTGCACACCTGTAATCCCAAGAACTCAGGAGGCTAAGGCAGGAGGATCACAAGTCCAGGCCAGCCTAGGCAATTAAGTGAGACCCTGTCTCAAAATAAAAAATAAAATAGGGCTGGGGGTGTAGCTCAAAGGTAGAATGCCCTGGGTTCAATCCCCAGTACTACAAAAAATAAGTAAAAAGGGCTAAGGATGTAGCTCAGTGGCAGTTCACTTGCCTAGCATACATGAGGCTGTTCAATCCTCAATACTGCAAAAACAAAATACAGTGATTTGGAGATAGTCCTGTTTCAATACAAGACACTAATGAGATGATGATTCAGAAATTGCTTTCAACACTTGGATTCCCATTAGTTGGACGGTGGTTGCATGGCTCCAATTGTTTACCTAGAATAAACTTGAAACAACATTGAGAATACTCTTGATTTTTAATTTTCTACTCTTGTACTTTTGCCACTAATTTATACAGAAAGCACGAAAGCAGAGCCAGATGCAACAGGGGAAGAAGAATGGTCATTCCCAATTTGCATCTGTGCCTCTCAAGCCAGCCTATGACTTGCCAGGGAACAGAACACTTGGACAGTCATCTGACTTGCCTGGTAACACAAGGCACAGTGATTGTGGCTGGGCTTTGAGTTCTGTTGTCACAGTATATGCTGAGGCTTGAAGTCAGGAGAGCCTGGTGTATCCCTGGGCCTGATGAATGAAAAGTTTCTGCTGCTTATCAGCAGAAAGATAGCAGAGAGGCCCCGCTTCTGCTGCCAGCTCCTGGAGATGTTTATCACCCTGGCTCTGAGGACAGGAGCTTGACCCCTACCAAACACTTCAGAAATAATGTCAACACAGCCAAGACCACAGCCAGCAAGGAATTTTCTGAGATAAGATTACAACTGTGTCCTTAAGGGGATGCCAACCAAGTCAGGCGATCCCTCAAATATTCCCTGAGCAGAGCCACCCTGTAGGTGATCCTTCATACCAGGTAATTTTAGGAGATCAATTTTTGTGCTTCTAAACGCAAATATTCTGCTGTTGTTTTCCAAAGTGTTTACAAAAGCTCTAGTAATGACTAAGAAAGTTCCAGCAGGGTCAATGCCAACAATCCTGAACTTGATGCCCACAGTGTCTGCCTGTAGTAGAAGCTGGAGACTGGTCTGTGTTTGGCAAAAGCATTTGTTCATTTGATTTCAGGATGTGACTTCTCTATTGGCCTCATCTAAGCCAGAGGGCCTCCAAGGGCATATTAGAGCTCTAGCACGGGTCTCAGGCAAAGTCACTGTAGGAAAAGGTGACTCAGTCTATGGGTAGGTATGATACGGTGATAATTTGTTTAAATACCTAGTAGTGTATTTGGTTTAAATATCAGTGTGCAAACTGGCACTGTCAGGCACCTATGGGGGTGAGGTAGAGCTGGTCGGGTGTTGTTCTGAGACCAGTTTCTGGGCAGGTATTCTCTAAGACCGTGGTGATGAGAAGAGGAAGCATTCATGGAGACACTAATAATATCATTTGTCATCCAGACACTGACAATATCATTTGCTTTGAAATATCCCACATTAGCTGGGCATGGTGTCCCATGCCTGTAATCCCTATACTTGGGAGGCTGAGACAGGAGGATTGCAGGTTCAAGGACAGCCTCAGCAACTTAGCAAGACCCTGTTTCAAAATAAAAAGTAAAATAGGGCTGGGGGTATAGCTCAGAGGTAGAATGCCCTAGTGTTCAGTTCCCAGTAACTAACACACACATGAAATATCCCACATTCATTTATATTTCCTGTCCCAGCCCTCATGTAACCTTCCGGGTTCTAATCCCTTCTTCCCAGGGCTGTGCTGTATAGTGGCCAGCTTGATTTAAAAAAACAAAAACAAAAATAAAACACCTTTTTTTTCCAATCTTGTCATCTCCCAGGAGAGTCTTACAATAAAGTTCATACTCCTCCAGTTTATTATTGAATGTCCTCATAAATCTTCCTACCCAGTTTCTCCTTCTCCATTAATTTTTATTTCATCCAAAGGATCTAGCATGGGCTGCTTAATTTACTTTTCAATTTTCCTGCCTCTGTGCTTTTCCTGCTGCCCCTCCCTTTGGGAATGTCTTCTTCCCCTTCTCTTCCATTTAGCTACATCTCTTCCATTAAACCTTTTCAGACCAGTCCCACGCCAACCTGACCCTCCTCTGAACTCTGATTACTTATCAGCTAGAGTCCATGGCCAGCCCTCTGGCAATTAATCACATACTGCCTTGTGAATTTTCTTTCACTCTGTCTTGCTCTTTCATTCTTTTTCTCTCCCTCGGCTTGCCTCTCTCTACTATTGTGTGTGTGGATGTGCGCATAGATAGATAAGAGGTCTATGGAAATAAAATCTATGTCTTATATATCTATAGAAAACACTGCCTAATGGGTGCTCCGTGACATCGTTATTGGCTAGTAATTCTTGCTTAGCACCTTGATTTGCGTGCTGATGCTCCTGTGATGCTACACAACTTCTGGAAGTCTTGGGACCCTCACTTTCTCAACACCAGTAGAACAAGAACAGCAACCCTGAGCACTAGGAGCTAGGAAGACATCTGAAGTGGGCTTAAAGAGCTTTTTTTACCCCCCTTTGTGGTACTAGGGATTGAACACAGGGGCATTCTACCTCTGAGCTATACCCCAAACCCATTTTTTATTCTTTGTTTTGAAACAGAGTCTCCCTAGGTTGCTGAGAGTCTAAGTTGCTGAGGCTGGCCTCGAACCTATGATCCTCCTGTCTCAGCCTTCCAAATACTGGAACTACAGGCAGGCATGTGCTGCCATACCCGGCTAAGAGCTTTCTTTTGAATAACACAAAGTTATTCTATAAGCCAAAGTAGGTGGAATCTAATGGTAATCTCCTCAAAGTTTAATGGTTATTCATATGTCGAGGATTTGGGGGAAATTAAATAAGGTTTGTGTGATATGCTTTTCCTCTCTGCCTACATCTATCTGCCCAGCACCTTCTCTAGCCTCTCTATCCCACCTCAACAGTGTGGCTGCCCCTGGACTTGCTCTGCCTTCAGCCTCATTCTTAGCCCCAAATCAGGGGGAACCTGAGAACTGGGTGTGATGCAGGCCTTCAGGTCCCCCTGGAGTATAGTTTAGGGCTCAAGTCTGGCTGACTGGCCTTCACCGACTCTCCAGCCCTTTTGTCCTGAGCTATTTGTCCTTGGGCAAATTGACTGGTGTCTCTAAGTCTGCAGTTTCCTCTTGTGTACAAGGAAGAGAATAGAACTTCCTCACTGAGTTATCAGGAGAATGAAATCAGATAGCCCTTGTGAGATGCTGAGGCTATTGCAAGCACTTTATAACAACAAACAGTCAACAAATGGCCTAACAGCTTATAAACAACATGCTGATTTCTCCCATTTAAAAAAAAAACAAACAAACCCTCTTGATCTCCAATCACTATCCCTTTAAAACAAAACAAGATTTCTCTATACTCTGTCTCCTTCCTCTCTCCATTCTCTGGCACTCTCTAATCAGGCTTGGCCCCCTCCATTCTGTTACAGCTGCTGTTTTGCAAAGTCACCAATGACTTCCATGTTGCTAAGTTTAAGACTTAATTGGTAGGTCAACCACTTGACCTATTAAGTAGCATTTGACAGTCCCTCCTCCATAAAACACTTGCCACCTGAGGACTCCAGGACACCCACTCTTCTGCTTCCTGGTCCTCTCATCGCGCTACTTCTGGCTGGGTCCTGGGACTTCTATTTTATCCATATTCATGGCCCTCAATGACTTCACCCAGTGTCATGGCTTCCAGCACCATTTATTTCTACACAAACGCCCTTCAGTCATTTCCATCTTACAGTACCTTCTCCCCTGAGCTCCAGACTTGATTCAGCTTCTTTACTGAGATATCTTAAGGACTTCTCAATGGTGTCTGAAACTGAACTCCTGTCTCCCTACCTCAAACCTGTTCCTCCCATAGTCATCCCCATTTCAGGAACCTCATCCTAATAGTTGTTCAGGGCAAACCCCATTATCCTGATTCTTCTTTGTGTGTGTGTGGCACTGGGGATTGAGCCCAGGGCTTTGTGCATGCCACCAGGCAAGCGCTTTACCACTGAGCTACATCCCCAGCCCCCCCCCCTTTTTTTTTTTGGTGGTGGTACCAGGGATTGAACCCAGGGGCGTTCTACCTCTGAGCTACACCCCCAGCCCTATTTTTTTATACTTTTTTTTTTTTTTGCGGTACCGGGGATTTAACCCAGGGGCTTTCTACCTCCGAGCTACATCCCCAGCCCTATTTTTTATACTTTATTTTGAAACCAGGTCTCACGAAGTTGCAGAGGCCTCACTAAGTAGCTGAGGCTGGCCGCGAACCTGGATCCTCCGGTCTCCGCCTCCCAAGTACTGGGATTACAAGAGTGTGCCACCACGCCTGGCTCCCAGCCCTTTTTTTAAATATGCTTTTATATCCCCAGCCCTTTTTAAATCTTATTTTAAGGCAGAGTCTCACTAAGTTGCCTAGGCTGGCCTCAAACTTGCTATCCTCTTGCCTCAGCCTCCCGAGTACTGGGATTACAAGCATGCACCACCACGCCTGGCTAAAAGCTGACTGTTGCTGTGCCTGCTGTTCCTTGACTGGGATCCGCAGCTGGTCTCAACCTTCTGCCTTGTGTCCCACCATCCTGAGGATGCAGCTGTCTTAACTCCCAAGTTACCAGCCTGCCTCACTGCCTCTGACGTGGCTGTATCTGTGTGTTCTTCCTCCTCAGACGCATATTCTCATTCCTCCAGTGAAAATGGAGGCAAGTCCGAGTCCGTGGCCAACCTGCAGGCGCAGCCCTCATTGAACTCCATCCACAGTTCCCCCGGGCCCAAGCGCTCCACCAACACCCTGAAGAAGTGGCTGACAAGCCCCGTGCGTCGGCTCAACAGCGGGAAGACAGATGGAAACATCAAGAAACAGAAGAAAGTGCGTGATGGTCGGAAGAGCTTCGACCTGGGCTCTCCCAAGCCTGGAGATGAGACCACTCCGCAGGGAGACAGTGCCGACGAGGTACTTCCCAGAGCCTTCTGTCTGGCAGGGACCTCTGACATGCCTCCTGCAGGGTTCTGTAATCTAGCCAATCTCTAGTAGCTTGTCATCTTGAGCCTCAGTCAGTGACTTGATTTCTTTTTATTCTCAAGACTTGGTCAGTTTGATGGATGACCCATTCAGGAAATGACTAGCAGACAGAAACCACCTTGCCAGATTTGGAGATAGGGGCCTGGCCGGAGGGGAGGCAGTTGGTAGCCCACCTCTACTGAGGACTACATCAAAGCTGGCCAGACTGTTTAGCCTAAGAATGAAGAAGTAAAGACCATTTCACTCTGAAAAGAGGAGACTGAGTTGTGTTCAAGTGTCCTGAGCAGCACCAGGTGTAAAAGGGAGGGAGTCAACAATTCGGGAGTCAACAATTCCAGGTCACCGCAGAGAGGGGGGAGCTATGATAAATAGATGAAACTTGCAAAAGGCAAGGTCTCAGGGGCCTGGGAGACCATCTGGCCTTACATCGTCAGAGAGATCCTTTGTTAGCCAAGAGGTTAGGCTGGGCGATCTGTGAGGACTTACGAAGCTGAGATTCTATAATCACAATATAGGGAATACATTTTGGTTGGGGGAATGAGACACCTGTTTTATCTGGATAGCTAACCTACTCTAATCACTGACGAGGCTGAGAAGTACCTCCTGATATGTAACCAGGCTTGCTTTTGTTACTGTTTTTTTTTTTTTTTGCCATGTCTCCCTCTGGTAATGGCACAGAGCCTGGTGACATTTAGATTGTGGTTTCATAGCCCTTCATACATTTTAAAAGTTAAGTTCTCTCTGGCCACTCTCTCAGCTTTCTCTTTTCCTGACTAATCAATAAGATAGGTTTTGGGGTTTGGAAGTTTGGGAGAGGAGGCATTTGACACAGAAGAGGTATTTGCCCCATTGGGTCCTCTCCTTCAAGGTAACAGATGTATCCATATGACAGAGGAGACTGTTTCATGTCAAATCTGAACCGTTGGTATCTCTACCTCTGTGACAGTGACTAATGCTGCTCTTTTGTTCCAGAAGAGCAAGAAAGGTTGGGGCGAAGACGAGCCAGATGAAGAGTCGCACACACCCCTCCCTCCACCCATGAAGATCTTTGACAACGACCCCACGCAGGATGAGATGGTAGGACTGCTGCTCTCTCACTGGGAAGAGCCGTGCATCTGGCATGGAATTTCACTGTGTGTGTGTGTGTGTGTGTGTGTGTGTGTGTGTGTGTGTGTGTGTATTTGGTAGTGTCCTCTCCCCAGTCCTGGAGCTCTGACTTTGCTCTGGGCAGTGTAAGGGTGAAACTGTTAAACTGGGACTCTGCCTGGGATCTCATCCTGTTGATAAAGGACAGTGGCTCTGCCTTTGGAGGCAGCAGATCCTGAAAGGAACTATTTGTCCCAAAAAAGGAATCTGCAGTGATTCCAGGTAGCGACCGTTTTGTGATACCTGACCATACAACCTATGTTTTATAGTTGTCTTTCCTATACTCAGTGTCGAATCATGGTGACTTCCTGTCGAGCCCCGTGCTATTAAAATTCTGCAGTCAGAGTATGCGGGGTGGAGATGCTCCTAAGGGGAGGCTGTGGTCAAACGGAGACAAGCCTAGCTGGGCGTGGTGGCACACACCTGTAATTCCATACTTGGGAGGCTGAGACAGGAGAATCACAGGTTTGAGGCCAGCCTCAGCAAGTAGTGAGACTCTCAGGAACCACACACACACACACACACACACACACACACACACACACACACAAGCCTAACATGCCAAGTTGCCAAAGTTCTTTGTTATACAAAATTCCCGGACTCACTGGTATCTGAAGGGCCGATGTCCACTGTGCCTCTGACCCCGCAGTGGTCACCCCAGTTGCTCTGGAGCAGAGGCTCAGGCTGGATGGTGCTGACCCTGTGGTACTGACTTCCAGGTACTGACCTGAGACGCAGGGCCACTGTCATTGTGTTGTCCATCCCTCTCCGTCCTTACAGCCATGACTTGGCTCCGTTTTATTTTTTCTTGCCTTCTCTCAGGGTGGCTGATGCCCTGGGACTCTGGACATTGGAGTGGTGGTTTCAGTGTCTGGTTGTACTGCCCGATTCGTTTGGGAGTGCCATTTTATGCTGGTGGCGGTGCCCCGCCTCACTGTCCCCCATGCTCCACCTGTGCTCCCAAGTGCTCTGCCTTGCAGTGGGGCAGCCTCCTTTGAGGCAGAAATAAGCCTTCATGATCCTGCCTAGGATGAGATTTAGAGGATGTCAGTGTTTTTGGTGACATCCCAGTTCTTATTTTGATTCTGTCTGCTTTGCATTTGATTGTTAACCCACAGCCATTCTTCTAGGTCTCCCTCTGTGCCAGGCTAGAGGGACAACTAGGGATAGACAATAACTAAGATGTGGTAGCTTAGCTGGGTGCGTTGTCACGTTGTCACGTTGTCACGTGGGAGGCTGAGACAGGAGGATCTCAGGTTGGCAACCAGCCTCGGCAACTTAGAGAGACCCCATCTCAAAATAAAAAATAAAATAGGGCTGCGGGTTTAGCTCAGAGGTAGAATGTCCCTGAGTTCAATCCCCAGTACTAAAGGGGGGAAAATGTGGTAGCTGCCCACCCCACACACACCCATGAGACTCACACAGGAGAAGTGCACAGTGTGGCCCCTCCTGAGGAGATGTGGGTGCTCCTGGGCTCTGACTCTGACCTGTTGGGAAGAAAAGTCATAAGAAGCATGGCATTGTGCCCATCCTGAATTCCCAGAGGCAGAAAGGCCTGTGCCTCACCTTGGGATGGGAATGAGAACCAGCCTGCTGGTGTTCCCAGAGGCCTACCCTTGTAAAATGTCCTGTAAACAGTGATAGTGTCCGTGGGGGAGGGCTCTCATGCCCCAGTATCTGCCTGCCCACACTGTCCTCCACCCCGAGGGCCAGCTTGCATAAGATAAGGACAGGTCACGAACCCGCTCCCTCTAATTCCCTCAAACACAGCTCTTGGGGGAAATGGATGTTACCTTGTTTCTGGATAATTTTTAACTGAGAATACAGACTTACTGCAGACATTTGTGTGGCCCTTTCTTAGCCAGAAATAGAGCAGATGGTGATAGCCCCTTTTTAGATACATTGTCTCTTCTCAGACCTGTATGTTTTAATTTCTGCATACTTGTTTTTTCCTGGAGTATTTGGATTTGGGATAAGCCTCAGCACTTCTAACAAATAGAGTTAGATTTATTAAAACAATGCTTAGAGCAGTGTAAAGGGAACTTTTAACAGTTCATCTATTGTGTTGTTGTGTATTATTTTAATCATCTGTGTTTTCTTCTAACATTTGTTCATATGCATGCATGTTTTATAATTATAATATGCATAGGGTATGTTCCATGCTTTATCTACTACCATTTCTTAGAATCTTATGAATTTTACCTTTATAAATATAATTTTAATAGCTGGAGAATGTCTTACTTACTTGATGTCCCACAATTTGCTTGACCGACCCCTTTGTGGGACATCCTGACAGGGTGTTTCCAGTCTTGGCTCCTCTGCATACACCTCTGCAGATCACTGTGACGTTTAGCATTTGTTCTTTTGATGCCTGTCCTTGGAATAAGTTCCTAGGAGTGGGATTACTTGATCAAGACGATTACTTAGTTTTCTAAACCGTGAACTTTTCCCTGAATCCCCCAGGAGAGGAAAAGAGATTTCCCCCACATCTCAGAAGCAAAGGCTTAAAAGTAAGTCTAAGTAAGGAGCTTCCTTTTTAAAAACTCTTAAAGAGTTTTAAGTTTTGTACTTAGCCTCATCCCACCCATAAGATTATGTCCGGTAATGATGGTTTCTAAGAAGCTGGGCCCCAGAGTCCTTTTTGGTTTTGTTTTGGAACAGTCACAGGGATTAACAGGCCCTTTGGGGGTTGCGATGTTGATGAAAGACAAAAAGTATCCAAGACCAACTAGCCTTGCTGTAAGGCTAATCACCTGCCCCGGGCAAGTGGCATCAGTCAGTAACTGATGTGTGTCTAGTTAGCTCCAAAACTAGTGATTACTTGAAATCACTGTTTTTTCTTCCCCTGACCTAAGGGAGAAACGGAAACCAGGCCAAGGCCTGGACATTCAGCTTTCCACACCCATTGTCATTACACCTGTGTCCTAGCCTGGGACATCACCGCCCTCTGTTCTGAGATGCTGGGGCAAAATCACACATGTGCATGCAGGGTCAGCCATTTCTCCTCAGGTGGAAGGAAAAGAAAAAAATAAGCAAATGAAAACAAAAATACTTCAGTGAGCAGGAACCCCCAAACCACCGAGCAAACAGCCAGATGAATAAGCCCTCACCGCTGGCGCAGGAGGCAGAGGGACAGAGAGGCCCTTCAGCTGAGCCTCCCTTTACTATAGCAGGAGAATCCCCACTCACCCCCGCATGTGATAGGCAGTCCTCTGAAGCCTTGATTACCTCCTAGTGTTCCAGTTCGGTGGCCTTACCAGAGGCAGCGATGTTTTGTAGAGGGGTAGGGGTGGTGTGTGTGTGTGTGTGTGTGTGTGTGTGTGTGTGTGTGTGTGTGTGTGTGTGAGTGAATGAGGGAGAAAGGGAGGGAGAAGGGGAACAGGTGTCTGGCTTCCTGGTCACTAAAGGGCCAGCCCCTGACATTTTTGCTTGTCGCACAGTGAAGATCCATGTGTAAGGCTCTAGGAAGCAAGGACCAGTTCTCTTCTTTGGACACATTTGGGGCTGGGTTTATTGATTCTTTTCAGACCCTGGACCAGCAGTGGGCAGCCACGTCATGGCTTGAGTCCTCTCTGTCCTCAGAGCTGCTACCTCTGCCCCGCCCCCTGCTGTCAGTAGGTGCAGCCCTTGCCTGTGGCCTCCCAGGAACTCAGTGACCCTTCCTCTAGCTCTTTCCAAGGCCTGCCTAAGGACTGCCCAGTCCCATCCAGGCTTTGCTGCTGACCAGAATTCCTGGCAAGAGACTGGGCAGGCCTGCCTGCAGCCCACTTCCCCTCTCCCTGTTTCCCTCTGTCAACTCTCCCCTCTGAACACCAAGTTTTCCTTCCCTTGCCTGCCTCCAGCCTTGGCCTTTCTGTTTTGCTTCCTAATTGCCATTCCTCACTCCTTGCTAACCTGCTTTTCCTTTGCTGCCCCAATGTCTTGCAGTCCTCCTCTTTGCTAGCAGCTCGGCAGGCTTCCACTGAAGTACCCACTGCTGCAGACCTTGTCAGTGCAATAGAAAAGTTGGTCAAAAGCAAGCTGGTAAGTGGGGGTCCTGGAGGCAGTTCTGTGTGTGTCTCACCTCCATGTGGCTCCCCGCGCCTTGCGTCTACCTGCCATGTCCTCATTTGCGCTTATCCTCATCCCACCCGCAGGATCATGTCCAGTAATGATGGTTTCTGGAAAGCTGGGCCCCAAAGTCCTTTTTGGTTTTGTTTTGGAATAGGCATGAGGATTAACAGGCCCTTTGGGGGTTGTGATGTTTAGGAAAAGCAAAAAGTATCCAAGACCAACTAGCCTCGCTGTAAGCCGAATCCACCGCCCCCGGCAAGTGGCATTTGTCAGTGACTGATGTGTGTCTTCTTAGCTCTGAAGCGAGTGCCCTGGGCTGCTGAGACAGCTGGTCTTTGAAATCGCCAAGTGATTTTATTTGGGGACCTTCTATCTTGCCAAGTCTTGCAAAATTAGATTGCCGATTATAAAGGGGAATGGGCAAAACTATGTGGATACCTCATCACACACACACATACACACACAAAATTAAAGAACCCAGTGCCTATCCCCATCAGGGGAGGAAAAACTAAAGCTGCTGACAAGTGGTCTAGCCTGGGACTGTCTCATGGATTCATCATGCCACGGGAGGGCAGGGTGGTGAATCGGAGCTGGCTGGGATTTCCGCGTAGTGCTGGTGACAGTGAGCTTTCTAGACAGGCCATTGGGATAGGGCAGTCCCACTCCTCCCGCACTTAGACATCGAAGTGCGTTACTATGCTAGGACAATTTGAAGCGTTTTTCTTTCTTTCTCTCTCACCTGTGTCACCCATTTGGCTTTTCCTGCAATTCTTCTTGGGATAAATGTCTGTGCTCCCAGTGGACTTCTGTTGGGAAGTCTTGCTAATCATCACCATTTAAACCCTCTCCACCTGGCCCAGGAACTAGAGGAAAATACTTGTCCTCTAGGGCAAGCCACCAGATCACTGTAATTCCAGTAACTCCCTTTTCAGATATCCCAGCTTAGAGTATGAGATTTAAATATATGATCTTTGTTCTTTTCCTTATAAGTTTTCCTTTCAAATAAAAAAAAATAGCTGGTGGTTTTAGTAACTTGTGTCCAACTCTTAGGGGCTGTCCATTTTTCTGTCATCCCTCCCTGTCCTCCCAGTGGGAGTGAAGTGCTCTTGTTACTTATCACAGTTACACATTTGGCTTTCTTCCATTTACATTTTTGTTCATAACCACCTCACTTCTCTAGAATATTCTCCCCCTTATTTTAACTTCACTACTTAGTACATAATGGTCCTTCAAGGTCTCACTCAAATCTCATCTCTCCACAGGGCTTCCCTGACCAGCCCAGGCCATATTTCTCTGAAATCCTTACTAAAGCCACATGCTGCCCGAGTCAGCTCTTAGATGGCCCTGTTGTGTTATTAGTTAAAGTATTGCAATGTTTTCATTTGTAGTTTACATCTCCAGCTAGATGATAAATCATTCCAGACATTAATATTTTCCCTTCAGGCCAGGCCTGGTGGTGCACGCTTGTAATTCCAGTACTTGGGAGGCTGAGACAGGAGGATCATGAGTTGGAGGCCAGCCTCAGCAACTTAGCAAGACCCTCAGCAACTTAGTGAGACCGTTTCAAAATAAAATAGGGCTGGGGGTGCAGCTTGAAGGTAGAATGCCCCTGAGTTCAATCCCCAATACCACACTCACAAAAATTTTTTCTTCCATTAGTATACGGGAATCTTTTATACTTAATGGGCTCTTCATGAACACGTGTTTCCAAAAGTCCCTATTTGTTTATGTTTTGGGTTACCTTTCCCCTACCACTGCTGACCTTTGCACTGTTAGAGTCTCTTTGGTCCTCTAGCTTGTGTGATCAATGAGTTTGGTGTTAAACATGTAAACAAAAATGTTGAGAAGTTCCATAAGAGCAAATTTCCCAAAGAAGAGGGAGTATGGCATGATATTGCAGTTGATTAGTCCTATTGCAATTCTCCATAAATAGCTACTGAGCCAGGTGTGGTGGTACACGCCTATAATCCCAATACTTGGGAGGCTGAGACAGGAGGGTTTGCAGCAGGTTCTAGGCCAGTCTCAGCAACTTAGACTGTTTCCAGATAAAAAATAAAAAGGCCTGGAGCCAGACGTGGTGGCGCACGCTTGTAATCCCAGTACTTGGGAGGCAGAGACTGGAGGATCCGGGTTCGCGGCCAGCCTCAGCTACTTAGTGAAGCCTCTGCAACTTCGTGAGACCCGGTTTCAAAATAAAGTATAAATAGGGCCGGGGATGTAGCCTGGAGGTAGAACGCCCCTGGGTTCAATCCCCGGTACCGCAAAAAAAAAAAAAGTCCTGGGCGTGTAGCTCAGAGGTTGAATGCTCCTGGGTTCAATCCCCAGTACCCACCCCCAAACACAACATATACACAAAAGTCTACTGAATGAATATCCTTTCTGTGATGAGTTTACTGTGCTAAGGACTTTAACTTCCACCAATAACTACTTTTTTTTAAGTTCATAAATATTTACTTCCTGTGACCTGCAAATATTATTACATTTTTATGTTACATTATTATATAAGATTATTATTATATAAGATTAAAGCCATTATATGAATAGTATACAAGCAAGCTATTTGAATGAATGCCTTGAAGATTAAGGAAAAGTGTTAATTTTTAGGCATTGGAATCACTAACTTAGGCAGTAAAAATAATGTTATCTGGTATTATTAGGTGATAACATTATTTATATTGGAGAAATAGAAAGCAAGTCATAATATGCACATTTTTCTGGAAGAAATTTTTCTCTGCTTTCAGTACAGAAAGAATTGTAGTTTTCGTGACCAGTGACTTTGTTTTTTAGCTTATAGATTTTTTGACAGTTGAACCTGATTATGTTTTTCTCTTTTTTGACTCCTAAAACTTAGGTACATACTTATTTATCCCTTCTAGCAAGCACATATAAATCCATGACCTACATTTTATGTGCTGACATCATTCTTTTTTTTTTGCAGTTTCTTACAGTTTATTTTTTATATATATACTTTTATTGGTGCATTGTAGTCTCACATCATAATGCAGTAACTACTTCTTGAGGGCCTACAGTGAGCCCTGAATTACAGAAATTTCTTTGGCTTAACATATAAAACTAAGCCTATCTTAAGGAAAGGAGTCAGGGAGCAGTGGTTTGGTTTCTTAGACTCTTCTCACCAAAATTTGATTCTTTCTCCTTTCCTCTACTTCCTTTTTCTTCCCATCCCACTGTAGGATAGCAGTGGAGCAAAAGTAAATTGAGACTATTTCTTAGTGTTTGAGAACACTAAATTGCGTTTTTACCTCCAAGACTCTTATTCTTATTCCTCATCAGTTCTTTAGCTTAGAAGAAGTAAAGACCTAGAGCCCATAAAAGTTCTGGAATATTTATTTGACTAAGCAAAGCAGTGTGCAGGCTGCCAAAATATCCAGTATTATCATAGACTCGGTTAATGAAAGTACAATGTACAGGTCAAGAGAAATAATAGTTCCATTGTGCTCGAAACTATTCAGACCACACCTGTCATGAGTTGTGTGTAATACATTGTATTCTAAATGCAGCATTCTAGAATGATCTTGGATGAACTGGAAGAACCTCAGAGGAGGTAACCAGTACCATTGTGATCCTTGTCATTAGAATGAAAGTTGATGAAATAGATTCTGTTTGGGGAGAAGTTAGTGTTAGCATGGGAAAGCTGTCTTCCAATTACTGACACACTGTGGTGGGAATGAAGGGTTGGTCTGGCTGTGTTGCTTCAGAGGGTGGAACCTAGACCTGTGGGTGGGAGTTACCTTAGTGCCGTATGAAGAAAAGAAAAACTAAGCTGGTGTGATGAAGCATGCCTGTAATCCCAGTACTTGGGAGGCCAAGACAGGAGGATCACAGGTTTGAGGCCAGCCTCAGCTGCTTAGTGAGGCCCTCTGCAATTTAGTGAGACCCTATTTCCAAATAAAGAATAAAAAAAAAATAGGTCTGGGGGTGTAGCTCAGAGGTAGAATGCCCCTGGGTTCAATCCCCAGTACCGCAAAAAAAAAAAAGAAAGAAAGAAAAGGTAAACTGGTGTTGTGAAGCATGCCTGTAATCCCAGTACTTGGGAGGCTAAGACAGGAGGATCACAGGTTTAAGGCCAGCCTCAGCAACTTAGTGAGGCCCTCAGTAACTTAGTGAGACCCTAGTTCAAAATAAAAAATAAAATAGGGCTGGGGTATAGCTCAGAAGTAGAATGTCCCTAGGTTCAACCCCAGTACCCCCCAAAAGAAGAGCAAAAACAACAACTAAGTCCTTTCTTGTTTACGGAGTCTGCATCCATTTTACAGGAGCATCCTGTATGCTTGGACTTTTGTCCATAGTCTGCTTTCTCCATTGGTTGCTCAAGCAGCAGCACCAAATTCTGCACTTAGAATTCATTTGGCCCCTGAGCTCCACCTGAGGGCCATGAGATCCCCTGTGTCCCCAAGTTGCCTCTGGTGCTTTATAGCCATGTGGTCATTGTCACACCAGGGCCTCTGCCTCAGTGAGTGGGGATCTTTGCTGCCCAAGAGCTGCTGTTAAGGAAGGAAGGCAGGGTTCTCACACTCACCTGTGGTGCAGGTAAAACCCTTGGAGACCCCCCACTTATGGACATTAATAGACCCTTCCGAGTTCTCACCTGCTGGCCCTGGTCTTTAACTAGTGCTTTTATTTATCAAGAAAGGTGGCTCACCCCCCCCCACTAGAGCTAACAAATCTTTTCTGGGTTTTATATTAAAATATTGTCTTAGCCGGGCCCGGTGGTACACACTGGTAATCCCAGTATCTGGGAGGCTGAGACAGAAGTATCACAGGTTCGAGACCAGCCTCAGCAACCTAGGGAAACCCTCAGCAACTTAGTGATACCCTATTTCAAAATAAAAAATAAAAAAGGATAAGGGTGGCCAGGCGTGGTGGCGCACGCTTGTAATCCCAGTACTTTGGGAGGCAGAGACCAGAGGATCTGGGTTCAAGGCCAGCCTCAGCTCTCTCTCTCTTTCTCTCTCTCTCTCTCTCTCTCTCTCTCTACCTAGTGAGGCCCTCCGCAACTTCGTGAGATCCGGTTTCAAAATAAAGTATAAAAAATAGGGCCAGGGGCATAGCGCGGAGGTAGAACGCCCCTGCATTCAATCCCCGGTACCGCAAAAAAAAAAAAAAAAAAGGATAGGGGTATAGCTTGGAGGTAGAACACCCCTGGGTTCAATCTCTAGTACAAAAAGAAAAAATATGTATATATTGTCTTTCACTCTGAGCCAGGAAAAAAAGACTCTCTGCTTTCCCCGTGTGATTTTTAAGTTTTTTTCTAGACCTGTAGACAGCAGCAGCTGCTGGTAGTGAGCATGTAAGGAACCGGAAGACCCGGGTCTATGGGGGCCTCTCCTTTATCTCACTTATCAATGATAATTCTGTCCACCTGCATCTAATCTCAAGCGAGTGAGGATGATACTTGAGTAGGCAGGAGCATGCTTTGTAAACTGGTAAGTAGCCATCTGCAAATGTTAGCGCTTAGCCACCTCAACTGCCTGGAGAAGGGCAAAGGGAACTGCATTCTCTTTATCTTCCATAACCCGGTGTTGGTTCTGGTGTTGGTTCTGAGCATGTGGGAACTTAGTATTTGTCAGCCAGTAGATTGGCAGCTGTGTAAATGTTGCAGGGTAATAGCCTAGCCATCTATATGATTAGCTCTGGCCACATGAGAATCTAGTGTGTGTCTAAATGGTGGTCCTGGAGCTCTGGGATTCTACCACCTGCCTGGCACAGAAGATCAGACCTCCAGAAAGCAAGCCCCTCTCAAAGATCTTGTCACCAGGTGTCACACCAAAACAGGTCTCTGGGCTCAGGATGACCATGTGGGATGTTCACTAATAACCCTTCGCCTTTAGGGCAGCGGCTGGCCAGCACTCAAGTCTTGTTTAATCCACCTGGTGGCCTGGCATCCTGAGAATGTGCCCTGCCTGCTTCAGCAAGGCTTCCCACCTTCTGGGTCTCCTGCTTTGATAGCATTCACTCCCCTGGGCCAGCCTCAGGGCGCCCAGAGGAACAAGGCCAGGACCAGGCTGTATTTGTGTGTGTGCTTTTCTGTCCTTTGCATGAATTGACTTGTTTTGTCAGTTGCCTGGGGGAATTAACAGAAGTGCCCAATCTAGATGGAAGAAAATAATGGCTCCATCATATCCACTGTGGAGGTGTGTTTTCAGGGACTGGGTTCATTTAGCATTCCTCTGTGGAAGAGATTCCAGAGATTCTTGTCACAAAAGTTGAGAATTCCACCAAAAATGTTTAACCCAAAATCAGGAATCTAAAATGTCATTTGCCTGGAAAATTCAGACCTCAGTTTTTCCCCTATCTAGTTGCCCCTACATCTATCCCTGTTTGCCTAGGAATGACTTCAATCTAATGCTTATTGTCCAGAATATATTATACAAGTTTTTAAAAATATTTTATTGTATATATTTGAGGTTTCAACATGATGTTATAGAATATATACAGTTTAAGAAATAAATTAATATAGCATTATCTCACATAGTTATTTTTTCTGTGTATATGTGATAAGAGCAGCTAAAATCTACTTATTTGACAAAAATTCCTAATATAATACAATTTTACCAATTATGTTCCTTGGGTATTAGATCTCTGGATCTATTCATCCTAAATATCTGCTACTTAGTATCCTTTGACCTAGATCTCTTCTTCTCCTCCCCTGCCCTCTCCTCCCACCCCTGGTAACTGTAAGCATTATAGCCAACCCCATCATTGGAGGCAAATTACTCAGCGTACAGCTAGCCAAGCCTGTTAGTCCCCCTCCTTCTCTCTCTGCATCTACTCTTCTTACTCCGAGTTAGAATTCTCCCCTAGAGACAACTTGAGCTTCTTAGCTTTCATAGAATAGTCAGGCAGAAGGAGTTGGAACGGATTTCCCTGTGTGATACTTCGGACCCCTTGGATGTACTTCATTCTGTAGACGGGTTGAGAATGGACCACACCAAGCTGGATATGTCATGGGAGGGCCTGTGAGCAGAGATGTAGGCCTGCTGCCTGTGGCAGCAGTCACCTTCCCACCAGCCAGCGGGCCGCAGAACAGAGACAGCAGAAGGACAATGGGAAGGGGGAGGGGAAGTGAAAGGCACTAATCAGATCCATCACCAGCTGGGGCCATCTGCCGAGCCTGTGATGGCACCAGGGGACATGTCACTGGAAAGCCTGCCTGTCCACTGGCTTGTCAAGCCTCAGCACCAGACACTCTGATTTCCTTAATAACAGGTTACAGATCCTGTATCTATAAATGTAGCTAAACCCCTCTCGACCTTTCTTTATTTTTAGCCTATACTGCTGCTCTGGATGTCACAGCTCCCATGTTTGATTGCTTGTTCTGTAAATCCCTCCATGTCAAGTGAAAAGAAATTCTGTCTCTCACGCTGGAAGACCCTGTGCTCTTGATTCTAACTTCTAGCGTTGGTAACAAATTCATGTTCAACCATTGGAATATGGAGTCTATTTAGGGGCTGAGGAAGAAGGTTGATAGCTCTTTTCAATGTTAAGGTCTTTGGATTCAAGTTGCAATAGTCTCCATCTTTTCTCATATAACGGTCCATTGGGGGCCTGATTCACTTTATGTATGTTTCGTTTCCCTAGACTGGCCTCTCCTTCTTCTGTTTGGCTAATGTTGAAATTCAGCAGCTAAAGCTGGGTGTGGTGGTGCACGCTTGTAATCCCAGTACTTGGGAGGCTGAGACGGGAGGATCCGGGTTCGCGGTCAACCTCAGCTACTTAGTGAGACCCTGTTTCAAAATAAAGAATAAAAAATAGGGCTGGGGGTATAGCCTTGAGGTAGAATGCCCCTGGGTTAAATCCCCAGTACTGAAAGAAAGAGAGAAAGAGAGAGAGAGAGAGAGAGAGAGAGAAAAGAAAGAAAGGAAGGAAAGAAGGAGGGAGGGAGGGAGGGAGGGAGGGAGGAAGGAAGGAAGGAAGGAAGGAAGGAAGGAAGGAAGAGAGAGAGAAGGAAAGAAAGAGAGAAGGAAAGAAAGAGAGAGGGAAAGAAGAGAGAGGGAAAGGAAAGAAGGAAGCAAGGAAGGAAGGAAGGAAGGAAGGAAGGAAGGAAGGAAGGAAAGAAAGAAAGAAAGAAAGAAAGAAAGAAAGAAAGAAAGAAAGAAAGAAGAAAGAACTTCAGCAGCTAAGACAGTGTGGACAGATACTGCCAAGGGCTGAGCATTTAAAACCAGGCTGAGCCTTCTGTTCCTACAACCTTTTTGGATGGCACTTTCTGATCTTTGTGACTTTAACCTTTAGGCTAATGTCTTCAAAGATGACTAAGTGACCACTTTGTGAAGCCTTTCCTTTCAGCCACAGTGGCTGGGTAGACAGACATCAGGGATAGTTTGTATTCATTGCCCATATTTGTTTTACAGTTGCCCACCTTGACCTTGATCTCTAATCGTACTGTTTATCCACATTGCTTCTGCCAGTTCACATCATCAAATACTAAGTATTCCCATGGGGTTCTTCCAGGGCCCTTGTAAAAATGTTAGGTTGACACTGTGTTGAGTATCCTTGCTGTTACTGGTGCCATCCAAGGCACTCGCCATTGCAGAGCATTTTCAACTTTTCAAAGAGGTTGAACAAGTATTGTGTCTGTCTATTCCTTAGAAATCTGTAGAGAGGTCTGGTCTAAATTGAAAACAGATAAACTGAAGCATGGAACAATTTTCGCTGTCTCGTGGAAGATCATCTAGGGTTAGAATTTAGGTTCCTTTACCCTTAGTTCTTTCTAGAGTACCATATTAAGCCATTTCAATTTTTTCTTGATTCTATTACATCTTTCAAAAAATGGGAAGGATAATAAGTGAAAAAAATTGGTAAATAACCTTAGCAGAGATGTTTTCAGAAAAGGTTAAATCTGTGGACTATTCTTACCTACATCTCATTGTCCTCTTCAAATGAATCATAGCTGATTTAACAAAACATGGTTTTAGCAAACTAGGTCTATCCTTACCATTTCCTTATCAATTTGCATTTGATAGTCTTACAACAGATTTTCTTTTCTAACTCTTTCTTTCGTATAGAATTGCAATGATTAGCTTTCCCTCTGGAGCCCTTACCCAGAGATAAGTCGCTTTAACAATGCACAGTTTCATTATGTCTCGAAAGTTGGCAGCACACGGATGCCAAGTACTTGCTGGCTGCCAGAGAAGGCGACAGCTCGGGGCTCCCTGCCGCAGGAGGGTGGAATCGGGGCTCCCTGCCGCAAGAGGGTGGAAGCCTCTGGTCTCCTAATGCTTCACTGCCGTTCAGTAAGATCAGCCTTGGCTGCCGACTTCCCAAGTCGGCTGTGGCTAGACTGGGGGACACAGGGCTTCCAAATGACTTTCAGTGTACACTTCTCTCAGCCTGCTTATTCTTCATTTTAGACTCTAGAAGGAGGCTCCTACCGGGGGAGCTTGAAGGACCCCACAGGCTGCCTGAATGAGGGGATGACCCCACCCACACCTCCAAGAAACCTGGAAGAAGAACAGAAAGCCAAGGCCCTGCGAGGCAGGATGTAAGTAGCTCCCCAGATCCCACCCTGATGCGTGCATGTGTGTGGTAGATGATGGGCAAGGGCTGGGGAGAGTTGACAGGGATTCCCCACACCATGCTTCCTCTGACGCCATCCTTTCTAGATGAAGGTGACCAGATCTCTACAGTGAAGCAATGATGAACAGTAAGCTACCACGGCACCGACTTGAAGTGTAGGCTGAAGTCGATCCTGTTAGGTAGCAGCTATTAAGGACAAACTGTGGTGATAACCAAGATCTGATAGAAATGTGAAATGTGTTTATAAAAGGGAAACATAGAGTTCAGGGAACCATGGGACCATTGCAATGGGTCTGTAGGACCAGAGAGTCCATGATCATAGCAGAAAGTCAGATGGAGGTCACCTGAGGAGACATGCTCCAAATGTGGGCAAATGATGGATAGGAAGAGGGAGCTGTTGTACTCCAGGAAGGGACCATCTCCATCCCTTCTTAAAGAGCTTGAATTTCACATCCAAGCTGGGCGCAGTGGCACACACCTGTAATCACAGTACTTGGAAGGCTGAGCTAGGAGGATCACAGGTTCAAGGACAGCCTCAGCAACTTAGTGAGACCCTGTTTTTATTTTTATTTATTTATTTATTTATTTATTTATTTATTTATTTTGTGGTACCGGGGATTGAACCCAGGGGCGTTCTACCTCCGGGCTACACCCCCGGCCCTATTTTTTATACTTTATTTTGAAACCAGGTCTCATGAAGTTGCAGAGGGCCTCACTAAGTAGCTGAGGCTGACCACGAACCCCGATCCTCCGGTCTCTGCCTCCCAAGTACTGGGATTACAAGCGTGTGCCACCACGCCCAGCTGAGACCCTGTTTTTAAAAAAAAGGCTGGGGGTGTAACTTGGAGATAAATGCCCCTGGGCATCTCATCCCTAGTGCCACAAAGAAAAACAAAAATTCAGATCCATGTGTAGGTTTAGTTCCACAAGACCTCCTCTACACTTTGAATGGCTAGTGGTAAGACACAGTTCACATTGCAGTCCATTTCATAGAGACATGTACTGTGCAAGGTTCAAGTTATCTGTCTTGATGTGAAGTCAGTCATCAACACAGATGAGGAAAATCCTGGATACCAGTAATGCTGAACCATGCTCCCCCAGAACTTTAGTTTTCTTGTTCAGGGATTGACAGTGCTGAAAGCCAGCTGCAAACAAGTCTGGGTCATGGCTGGATGTGTGAGTTCATGAGCAGTGGTGAGGATGGGACAGGCAGGTGTGACGGGTCTCCCCTTGTTGCCAGTCTGCCCTTCTCCCTCAAATTCATCACTCCTTTAGCCAGGTCACAGACATAAAAATTTACAAAAATAATGGAGGCCAAATCCTTCTGTTGCTGGGAAATTTGCAAAGTGAACATTTAGGACTTTGTTTCCTCTGAAGCAAAAGTAAAAGCATCATAGCAAGAGCCTGGTGTCAAAGCAGGGCTGTCACCTCACAGTGGAGAAGAGCAAGCGGCATGTAAACTCTGTAATTCTGTATTTACCCCCACAACTCTATGGGTGTTCAGGGGGAACTCCAAGAAGCTGGTGAATGGAACCAGGTTGAGAAAATACCATTACTTGCACAAAACTGATACTCCTTAGCTTCTTGGGGGGTTGTTGCCCAGGCAAGGTGGAGCTGGAGCGAATGTCCTAAAGCAAGGCTTATATCAGGGAGGTAAAAGTTTCTATCAGGGAAGTGACCTGTGAGGTGGCAGGTGGGGTGGTCCTTGGCAAAGCCAGTCACTGCTCTCGTCAGGTAGGTTGACCTGGCCTATATTTAAGCCATTGCCCGAATATGATCTTGTCTGATTTTGCTACAACAGGTTCCAGAAGTTTGTTACCTTCTTAACCCACAGTACCCATCTCTTCTCCTTCACTTCATTCTGTCCTGCTGTGCTTTATGGCCATGATGAAAGAGAGGCCATATAGTTGTTTCATTGTAAATCCTGTGTGAGGCCAGCGGCTCAATCCAGAAGATGGCGGTAGGACATCAGACAGTTAAATGAGAAGTCCATGGAAAGAAAGATGAAAACAAATGATCATTTGTCCAGAAGAAGAAAATGCTGAGAATAGATTTACTTGTCTTCAAGTTATAGTCACTCATTCATTCAGTAAATATTTGTTGAATATCTCTGATGTTCCATCAGTGGGATTCATTAGTGAAAAAGTCAAACAATAACAACAGAAGAGATCCTTCACTATCAGGGCAGGCTTATATCCTAATGGGAGAAATCAGACAAACAAAATAAATTAGTAGTATGTAGGAGGCTGGAGAAAAAATAGAGCAGCATAAGGGAGATGGGGAGTATGGACGAAGCTGTGCTGCAGTTTTAAGTGGTGCTAGCATTTGCACAGAGACCAGAAAAAGGTAAGGAATTAGCCCCGAGGAACAATGTTATCAGCAAGGTGAAGAGCCAGTGCCAGGGGTCTGAGAAGACCAGCCACTTCCTACCACTAACAGAGAGCTATGTTAGGAGTGGACCCTACCTGTAGCTGGAAGAATTTCCCTTGGACCAAAGAATAACATTTATTTGTAACTTTTACTGATAAAAACTGAACATGAAAAGGCATTGCTTCATTATCAATTCCTTTGGCAATTAATCCTGCACTGCCTTGAGATGCATGCAATTTCAACCTTTGATGTAACTTTTCAGGATGTCTTTTAAGGTGTCCTGATCTCCCCAGGTAGTTCATCCACACCTCAAGGGAAAAGATGCAAGTTCTACTAGCAGCACTTAGTGCAGTCCCCTTCCCTAGAGGCTGAAGAGCTGCAACAGCCCCCATCTGTCAGCAAATAGTGGAGGATAAAAATATCACCTAGACACAGCACTGGCCGTCATCTCCAGGGGCCCTCCCAGCTCCAAATTCCCACTCTCATTTTCCTGTGGGTTTTCTTTAACCACTCTCTTCCAAGCAGTCACTTGGGCCATGCTAAAGATATATTTCAATGCTTCTATTTGGCCTTGCCAGTTCCTTCCTGTGGCCTGCAACACATGATTGTCTGTGTTGGAGGGAGGGAGCTGGGTGGGAATGCTGGGCATGCTGGGCATGATAAAGAAGCATGTGTTCCTTTGCCTCCTCCCCAGTGCCCCCAAGGCCCCAGACTGCGGGGATTTGGTGGCTTCTCAGTGCTGTACAGAGTAAGAATTTCAGATGAATTGCTTCCTGGGTTCAAATGGTTACAACCCCTGTACTGGGGCCCCTCTTTGATATCTCAGAACTTTATCCCTTCTGCCAATTGGGCCAAAAATGAACTTGTGTGGCTCTGGGCAAAACCCTTTCAAATTTGATAATAAGTCAGACTCTAGTAGGCTGCACATACACATTTTATGTATCGCTCTGTACTGTCTGGACAGAAGAGAGAAGAGGAGTGTTTGGGGTTGAGGCTTCAGGGACTCCAGAGAGCCAGTGTTGAGCCATTTACCAGGCAGTGGGTTACAGGGAAAGCTCAGTCTTTGGACTCTTCACAACTGGGTTTCAAATCCCACCTCCACAGTTCCCTTTTTAATCCTGGGCAGGTGACCTAACCTTTCCATCTGAGTGTTTTCGTTCAGATAAAGTAGGTCTTTACAATACCTACCTTGTTATAAGCATGGGAAACCCCAGACGAACTAACTAATACATAGTAAATACACTAAGAGGTAGAAATAATTAACGACAACAAAAAAAAAAGAAAAAGAAAAAAAGAAAGCAAATATTCTCTTCGTCATTGTTCCATCCCCCATCCTGGGGCACAGTGCTGCCTTCGAAGTTGAGAGTAAGGAGTATCTGTGGTCAACCTTTCTGGCCCTCGCTGGGGATTTTTTCAGGCCAGTTACCATGGATACCTCTCTGAATAACTGTAGCTTCTATATTGTAAAGTAAAAGCTTCACTCTGTATCTGAATTTCTGAGGCCTTAAGGGCTTATGATCAAACAAATGTCTTTCTCTTGTTAAGGGAAGAATGGTACCAAATGAAGGAATGAGAATCTCACATTAATCCCTTGGCCTCAAAGCTTTCATAACTCAGTTTTGCTAAAGCAGTTGCCATTCTTTCTGCCTGTATCTGTACGATCCTGCAGGGGGGAAGATGCATGAAGAGTAGCAAGAGGGTTGCGAGGCAGTGAGCATCGGCCTTGGTCTGCGTGTGTTCTCTGAGGAAAGCCCTTTCTGCGGCGCGATGTGAGGGTCTTTTTAGTGGCCTTCTCATATGATGTCTACATAACTTTCCCTTGACCTTAAGTGTGAAGATTTCTTGTTTAACAGTGATGTGGAACCCTCTTTGTTCTTTATCTCCTGCTCAGGTTTGTCCTGAATGAGCTGGTACAGACTGAGAAAGACTATGTCAAGGACCTGGGGATTGTGGTGGAGGTGAGTTGGGTGGTGTGGGTCTGTGCTCGTCCAACCAGGGGCAGATGGCACCCGACATGCGTGGGCTGGGGGTTTAGCTTAATGTCAGTATGTATCTTCCCCTGTCTGGGTATTTGCATAAATAAAAACAAAAATTGTGTAATTCAATAGAATATGTAGGCACTGTTTTTGTTTCTCCTTGAAGCATTTTAGGATATTTAGAAGCCGGGTGTGGTGGCGCACGCTTGTAATCCCAGTACTTTGGGAGGCAGAGACCGGAGGATCCGGGTTTGCGGCCAGCCTCAGCTCTCTCTCTCTCTCCCTGTCTCTCTCGCTCTCTCTGTCTACCTAGTGAGGCCCTCCGCAACTTTGTGAGACCCAGTTTCAAAATAAAGTATAAAAAAATAGGGCCGGGGGTGTAGCGTGGCAGTAGAATGCCCCTGGGTCCAATCCCCGGTACCGCAAAAAAAAAAAAAAAAGATATTTAGAGGGAGGTGGAGGCCCAAAGGTCACAGCGTTTGGGGGAGCCTCTTTGTTAGAGCTGAGTCCATTTCATCTTGTTGTTGATGATGTGTTATTATCTTAAGAGACTATTTGGTGTTTTACCATATGGACATACGGTCTTCAGAGCTATAACCACCCTGGGCACAAACCAGGCCACTCTTAGTGGAATTGTAAGGCTTACACATTTCCTTAGATTTTAAGGAGAATGTTGTAGTTACCAAGAAGATAGACAAAGAAAAAGCCACCAATAAGCAAGAGGGATAGGTCCACAGTTAAGAGTCAAATTGGTAGCAAGGAGAAAAGCTCGATTCACTTTTGAGGACTCACACACTTGGTTGATAAAGCCTGAGAAAGTAAATGGATAATTTAGATGGCTTAGAGACTTGCTGTTAATCATCTTAAAAGAAAGAATAGGAAGTCTAAAAAGGTAATTCTAATGTATAAATTGCCTGCTGGTTCCTAATAGTTGCCCTCTAAGTCCTAATCCTATGAAATCTGCAGACTTAGAGCTTTGTATCTGAACCTTGGATAAAGATACTAACCTGGTATATAGAGGACCTGAATTCTAATTTATGGAAAATTATTCTCCCCCTGGGAATCTGGAGGCTGAGAGGCTGAAATCCAGGGAAATCAGACATTAGTGGTGTGATTATAAGACAAGTCATATAATATCTGGGCACCTTAGTTTTGTCGTCTGTCAGATGGGAATACATGCTGCGTGTATAACCTCATGACCTGATTTTAAAGCTAATATGAGCCGCGTGTGGTGGTGCACACCTGTAATCCCAGTACTTGGGAGGCTGAGACCGGAGAATCCGGGTTCACTGCCAGCCTCAGCTACTTAGTGAGGCCCTCCGCAACTTAGTGAGACCCTGTTTCAAAGTAAAGAATAAAAATAGGGCTGGGGATGTAGCTCGGAGGTAGAATGACCCTGGGTTTAATCCTCAGTACCAAAAAAAAAAAAAAAACCTAAAAACTTAAAAGGGCTGGGGATGTAGGTCAGAGGTAGAATGCCCCTGGGTTCAATCCCCAGTACCAAAAAAATAAACAAAATAAAATAAAGGTAAAACGAGATAACATTTGATTACATTTTACAGAATCTAAAGTATTAACATATTATGATTTATTTCTAGGCCAGATGTGTCTAGTTCTGAGCCTTTAAAGATATAATTAACTTGAGTTAGAAGATGGGAAAGGGACAAATTATTGTTTTCTTCTTTGGTCTGCTTTTATTTAGTTAGTTTATTCTGTGGTGCTGGGGTTAGAACCCAGGGCCTGGCACATACTAAGCAAGTGCTCTACTCTACCACTGAGGGACTACCACAAAGAAAGGGACTCAGAAACTTCACCAAAGTTTTGTCTCTCACTCTGCCCAAGGCTAAAGTCCTGGTTGAGTTGGGAGAAACCACAGCAGTGTTGGTCCTCAGCCTCCTGCAGGCGTGGGCTTACGTGGTGTGGGGTGCTATGGAGTGGGCTGGCCTGGAGCGCTTTCTCTCGTGAACGTCCTCTACTAACCTCAGCCTCTGCCACTTCAGGGCTTCATGAAGAGAATAGAAGAGAAGGGCGTCCCTGAAGATATGCGAGGGAAGGATAAAATCGTGTTCGGAAACATTCACCAGATTTATGACTGGCATAAGGAGTAAGTGTCCTGCTGCCCAGCGGGTCAAGGTGACCTGGGATCCAGAAGTCCAGATTCCTCTTCCTGCATGGGGACTCTCTTGTCATTTGTGTCATCATTGGGGAGATGATACAGTTCTAAATAGTGGGGCTTCCTTCTCTTATTCTTTCTCCTTTTAGTTTTTTCCTGGCTGAACTGGAAAAATGTATCCAAGAGCAAGACAGACTGGCCCAGCTCTTTATTAAACATGTGAGTGTCGCCCTGGCCATCTCCTCTCCCCTCTCCAAGCTCCTCTTTTCCTTTGAAAATCCTTCCTCTCTCTGGCTTTTCTTGGACTTGCCTTCCTTTTCACGCCTTTCTGAGTTCTCTTTTTTTTTTTTTTTCAGTACTGGGGATTGAACCCAGGGGCATTCTACCTCTGAGCTACACCCCCGGCCCTATTTTTTGTACTTTATTTTGAAACCGGGTCTCACAAAGTTGCAGAGGGCCTCACTAAGTAGCTGAGGCTGGCCGCAAACCCGGATCCTCCGGTCTCCGCCTCCCAAGTACTGGGATTACAAGCGTGCGCCACCATGCCCGGCTCTGAGTTCTCATTTTTGTTTTGACCTTCTTGGCAATATGGAAGGCGGGTTCTCGCCTACTACGTTTACTTCATGTCCTTGCTATTTAGCTGCCTCGGTGTTTCCTCGTGTGGCCCATCCCTTCACCCTCCCCTCGGTGTGTAGACCAGGGAGAGCGAGCGCAGGGTGGGACGCCTGACCATGGCATGTCTCCTCTCTGTCAGGAACGGAAGCTGCACATCTACGTGTGGTACTGCCAGAACAAGCCGCGCTCCGAGCACATCGTTGCTGAGTACGATGCCTACTTTGAGGTAAGGGGGTGGGGGGACGGGACTCAGGCCGAGACAGTCACATTCAGAAACACCAACAACAGAGCCGTTAGCATCTTAGCTCCGTTCTCATGAGCACCTTGGCTTGCAAGGAGCTGAGGTGGCCTGCCTGTGGACTGCGTTGAGAAGCCTCCGTCAGAATGATTCTGTAACAGACAGTTTTGGAGGCTCCTGTCCTTCCCAGGTGACCGCAGAGCAGAGCAGATCGTGCCCACACTCTTTCTTTTTTTTTTTTTTTGCGGTACTGGGGATTGAACCCAGGGGCATTCTACCTCCGAGCTACACCCCCAGCCCTATTTTTTTATTCTTTATTTTGAAATGGGGTCTCACTAAGTTGTGGAGGTCTCTCTAAGTAGCTGAGGCTGGCCACGAACCTAGATCCTCCGGTCTCAGCCTCCCAAGTACTGGGATTACAAGTGTGCGCCACCATGCCCAGCTATGCCCACTCTCTTTCTTACCAGCCCCCCCCCCAGGACTTGTTGAAGGATTCAGTCACTTCGTAGTCTCTGCTTCTGTTCCCAGAGGTTCTGCCCAGCACCTCCAAGCCTGGATGGATTGGTTTTGTTGGCGGAGAGACAACACCATCCCTAGGAATGAGCTCTCAGCTGAGTGTTAGGGATCAGGGCCTCGTTGTATAGGCTGCCATGTCCTCAGGGAAGCCCTTCTTGCCTGCCTCTGCCCAGGAGCAGTAGAGAGAACATAGGACCTATTTCAGCTTGTCTCATAAGATCAGGTTGAGGACCAAGGCGTGATAGTGCTGGCCGTGAAGGCACAGTAGCCAGGCAAGGAGGCCACAGTGGTGTGTGTTTCCTGTTGCTCATAGCAAGTGAGCAGACATGTAGGCCATTCTTCCTTTTGCATGACTTGAAGATTATTGGAAAACACAAAGACCTGTGGACCATGCCTTGGAACGCTGATCCAGAACACCCCAATTCTTGGGTTCCTTTGTTTTTGACTTTGCTCCCTTGTGTTTCAGGAGGTAAAACAGGAGATAAATCAAAGGCTGACGCTTAGTGACTTCCTTATCAAGCCCATTCAGAGAATAACAAAATACCAGTTGCTCCTCAAGGTAAGAAGCTGGGGCCTGGGGCAGGGCTGGAGAAGCATCTCCTGGGGCAGAGGCAGCGGGCAGTGGGCTCAGGCTCAGTCTCCACCACACTGTCCCCAGGGACTGTGACTTGGCGGGGCAGGTACTGGCTGCTTCCTCTTCAGCTTTGTCCCCAGATTAATTGCATAGCTCTTTTTCTGCCCTTAAAGTTGTTACTTGATTTTCTCTATTCAGCTCACTTTTTACTTTTTCACAATTGCTGACTTGATACTTTTAAAAACTAAAATGTAATAAGAGCATGAAATCAGAGTGGAATACAAGTGAGAAAAGAAAGGGAAAGGCAGGACCCTAGAAATCTCAGATGAATGATGAATGATACCTAGAATTTGATCATAGTTTATTTATATATATATATATATATATATATATATTTTTTTTTTTTTTTTTTTTGCTGTACTGGGGATTGAACACAGGGGTGTTTTACCTCCGAGCTACACCCTATTTTTTATTCTTTATTTTTTATAAAGAATAAAAAACAGCCCTATTTTTTATTCTTTATTTTTTATAAAGAATAAAAAACAGCCCTATTTTTTATTCTTTATTTTGAAACAGGGTCTCACTAAGTTGCGGAGGGCCTCACTAAGTAGCTGAGGCTGGCCACAAACCCAGATCCTCCAGTCTCAGCCTCCCAAGTACTGGGATTACAAGCGTGCGCCACCACGCCCAGCCTATCATAGTTTATTTTAAACAATAGCTTAATTTGATTTTTCTTATGGAAATGTGATGTTAAATGGAAGAGAGAGACTGGACTTTCCTTTCTCTTATTCTGTCTTATCATAATTCCCCTTTCCTTCCTTCTTCCTCCTTCTCCCCTAGCTTTGAATCATTTAATTCTAGGGGTTTTCTCCATGTTATACATCTAACATGACTCATAATTTCATTTCTCAGCTACTACAAACCATTGCCACCTTTTTTGTTTGGTTTGGTACTGGAGATTGAACCCAGGGAACTCTACCTCTGAGCTGCACCCGCAGCCCCTTTTATTTTGAAACAGAATCTCACTAAGTTGCTGAGGGTCTCTCTAAGTTGCTGAGACTGGCCTCGAACCTGCAATCCTCTTGTCTCAGGCTCCCAAGTACTGGGATTAGAGGCGTGTGCCACGCCTGGCTGGGATGTTATTGTATTTTTATAATAAGTTTTTTTATAGATCTCTGACTATTTCACTGACTGGTTTCACCCCTCCCCACACCCTTCCCATTTTCCTTCCTTGATAGGACTTCCTGAGATACAGCGAGAAGGCTGGTTTGGAGTGTTCAGATATCGAGGTGAGTTTTCTGCTTGTAAAGTTTTCTGTTCTCGGAGACTGTATAGAGCGTCTATTCCTAAGGGGAAATGACTGTCTCAGAAGGACCAGGGGTCCAGGCCAACTCCCCCTGTACGTGGCAGCACAGGCCATGCGAGAAAACACTGAGTTGTAGAAAACACCGAGTGCTGTTTTCTAGAACTTGAGAATTCTATCCTGTGCTGGCCCAGAGCCTAGCCCCATTGGTGTTCCTCTTGTGGTTGCAGGTGACACATAGTGACAAAGGGTGGTATTTGAGCCCTTTCACATCCTTCAGAGAGGGGGTGAAATTGCAGAGATTCGATTTGCAATTTTATCCACAAATCCAAGTACTATTTGACTTAAACATAAACATATCCCATTTTTACTCCCCGCCTCCACTCCAAGGATTACCCCCTAAGTGAAGTCCTTTGTATCACCATGGGGATTATTTTAAGCCAGGGAGGTTGCAGCCTTTCTGGCAGGTTATTTTCTCTAATGTTTCACAAGCCAGGCTAAGCTGTTGCCTGGGCCGTCACAAAGCAACAGAGAAAAGAAAGAAAAAATGAGAAGGAAAAAGCAAGGAGGCAGGGAAGGGAAGAGCTGGGTAACGTTGCCCCCACATGTGGTCACTGAATGACATGGAGCCCGCACTGATGACCAGCATACCCCACCGAAAACCCCACGGTCCTGAGAGCGGGCAGCAAGGACCAGCATGCTTTCCTAGAATACAGGAGCTACGGGAAGCAAGGTCCCTGCTGTCTAGCCCTGAATTGCCACGAGCTTCCTGCCTGGGTGCGGTCCCCCCTCCTGAGTGACTGTCGTTCTTTCCCACAGAAAGCAGTGGAGTTAATGTGCCTTGTTCCCAAACGCTGCAATGACATGATGAATCTGGGACGCCTGCAGGGCTTTGAGGTGAGTGAGCCTCGGGATGCTTCTGAGCCCTTTCTCTCTGGGCAGTGGGAGTCCCAGCTACTGAGGCCTCTTCCCTTTGAAACCCTGTGTCCTGCCTCCTCTACCTGGGCCCCTCTGGTTCATAGGCCTAGGAGATGCATCTATTTAGAAAGTCCAGTGATAGGATGGAAATAGAGCTCTCGGAAGCTAGAGTCAGATTCCCAGGGGTTTAGAAAGACCCAAAGTTCTTTTTAACTGAACCTGGCAATGGCCTCTTCCTTCGTTTGTTGCAGTGCTGGGGATTGAACCCAGGAACACTCTACCACTGGACTGCATCCCCAGCCCTTATTTATCTATATTTATTTATTTATTTTTGTGGTACTGGGGATTGAACTCAGGGGTGTTCTATCACAGAACTATACTCCCAACCCTTTTTATTTTTGAGACAGGGTCTCACTAAATTGCTGGGGCTGGCCTTGAATTTGTAGTACTCCTGTTTCAGCCTAATTACTGGGATTACAGACGTGTACCGCCATGCCCGGCTCCCTCTTCTTTCTTTCTTATTTTGAGGGCAGTCTGTTAAATAGGTCTTTATAGTGACTGGATTTTCAGGCCAATGAATATGTAAAGCTTGAAAACATCCCAGGACACATTTCTGTCCTTTGAAGAGGAGAGAATCGAGTCTTAAGGGAAATAGCTAGATGTCCCAAGGATTTCAACTTAAGTGAACACAGGATTGCTAGGGCTGCTGTGATAAAGTACCATCAATTGGGCGACTTAGACAACAGAAGTTTATCTTTGCACTTTTGGAGGCTGGCAGTCTGAAATCAGGGTCTTGTCAGGGATGGTTCCTTCTGAGGACTGTGAGGGAAGGATCTGTTCCAGGCCTCCCTCCTTCACTCGTAGGGGCCATCTTCACAGTCACTTTCGCCTTGCCTTCCCGTTGGGTGTATTGGTATCCAAGTTTCCCCTTTTTAGAAAGACATCAGCTGGACATGGTAGCACATGCCTGATTCCCAGGACGTGGGAGGCTGAGACAGAAGGATCAGAGGCTCAAGGCCAGCCTCAGAAACTTAGACCCTCAGCAACTTAGTGAGACCCTGTTTCAAAGTAAAAAATAAAAAGGGTTGTGGGTGTAGCTTGGAGGTAGAATGCCCCTGGGTTCAACCTCCAGTACCAAAAAAAAAAAATAGACATCCCCCTTATTCTATCTGGGCTCAGTCTAATGACCTCAGAAAAGACCCCATCTCCCAGCAAGGTCACATTGTGAGGTCCTAGGGGTTAGGACACCAACATGTGTATTGGAGGCAGGGGAAGACACAGTTCAACCTGACAGTGAACATTTGAAGTGCAAATTGACTTTCCTAATTTATACTTAATAGATGACTGCTATTCGTTTATATCCAAATCTTATAAATTAACTAAACATATTATGTTTTGAATATTAATATGATAAAGTTGCAACCGATACAGTTATTGATTGACATCTAGTAGTTGCTGATCCCCGTAGAGGAAGACCTGGATCTTCTAAGCCCTAAGATTTCATTATTCCTTTTCTGAGAAAAGGGATTCCAGGAAGCTGAGATAATTTTAAAAACTGCCCACACACACACACACACACCCCACCGCCCGAGTAAACTAGCATGGAGAGACTAGTGCAGGCCCAAGGCAGGCTGGGGTGGAAGCGAGTCTCAGAGAGGCCATTCTCAGGCTGGGTTAGTGAGCTGGACTCATGACATTCTCGAGCCACGTTCTCTTGTCCTCTTTGCCCTTGCAGCCTATCCTGTACGTCCCTGTCTGGTTTCCATGCTTTGTTGTGATAGGAGCTAAGTGGAGGGTCTTTGTTGCTGTTCATCCTCATAGGTCAGCTCTCCAAGGTGGACCTGAGCTATTAGCATAAGCAGGGTTACCCAGCAGAAATACACCTTTTTTTTTTGGTACTAGGAATTTAACCCAGGAGCTTTCTACCTCTGAGTTATACCCCCACCCTTTTTATTTTGAAACAGGGTCTTGCTGAGTTACTGAGGATCTCACTAAGTGGCTGAGGCTGGCGTCAAACTTGCAATCCTCCTGTCTCAGCCTCAAGTACTAAGATTATAGGCATGTGCCACTGCACTCTTGAATTCGTGCATGGTTTCTCTTTAGTCACCCTGGAGGGGCTTTTACATGTTTTCCTTGGCATTATGCCAAGTGTGAGGCTGCTCTGAACAAATCAAGTAATCCTTTTTTTGGGAGGGGTACTGGGGATTGAACCCAGGGGCATTCTACCTCTAAGCAATACCCCCAGCCCTATTTTATTTTTTATTTTGAAAGAGAGTCTCACTAAATTGCTGAGGGCCTTACTAAGTTGCTGAGGCTGGCCGTGAACCTGTGATCCTCCTGTCTCAGCCTCCCAAGTACTGGGATTACAGGCGTTTGCCACCACGCCCGGCTAAGTCCCGTGTTTTCTGAACGGGAGTCTGGCTTTGCTTTCTCTGGGTTTCTGGAGGAACTGACCACTGACAGGAGGAAGGGCATCTGACTGTGCCCACTGACCCAAGTGAGCCCTCACAGTGCACGAGTGTGTGTGCAGGTAAAGTAGTGCCCAGGAGCATACAGCTCTTCTGTCTCTTAAATCAAGCAGCATCGTCTCCCATTTCCATCCAGCTGCTGAGGATCTGCTTTGCATTCCTTCAGCGAGTTGAGACGCTAACTATGAATGTATGTCTCCTCCCAGAGTTCATGGCTTTGGGCTAAAGAGAAGTAAGAGCCCCGTCATCCTAATGCCCTCCCTCTCTAATCCTCTGGCTGTCTCTTTAGCACTGGCCGCCTGCACCCCCATGACCGGGTTCTTGTGTAATACCAACAGAGCTCTTCGAGCTTTCCTG
The DNA here is from genome assembly GCA_004027185.1 of Glis glis. Taxonomy (NCBI): domain Eukaryota; kingdom Metazoa; phylum Chordata; class Mammalia; order Rodentia; family Gliridae; genus Glis; species Glis glis. The sequence goes on along the minus strand of PVJS01000918.1, from coordinate 3,565 downwards.
GCTAGCTGGTCACTTTCCTGGCTTAATATTAACTTTGGACCAGGGTAGAGAGAAGCTTGTTTGGTTGCTGACCTTGGCAGTAAGGAGCTATGACCCAAGCAGAGGGCAGGCATTTCTCAGGAACACAAAAGAAAAATGACCCCTGTGTCAGGTAAGGTTTGGAATAGGGCATCACGTGCAGGGAATGGCCCACGTTCATGCTAAAGGGCAGAAGTTGTCACCTGAGAAAGAGTACATTTCAGAGGAGGCTCTGACCGCTGTCTCAGATGTCAGCATCCTTATTGTCCATAGAAACAGTAAGGCTTTCCGATTGCTTCTGCAGTAACTCACTAGGTTGGGCATAGCCCCTTTGATGATGTCTGAAAATCTCATTGGAAACTGACAAAACAAATACACTCTACCTCCTCAGCTGGGCAGTATGTGGCCTGGTAGCTGGAGTCATTTTAAGAAGGATCACAGGACCCAGAGAAATATCTCCCAGTTTCTAACTATGATAACCCAGCTTCACCTGTGGACCTTATCAGGGTACTAAAACTTCCATTATTGGGAGGAGGGAGGGCCTGACTCATCCGGTTATTTGAGGTTCTGTCTACATCACTTCCCTTGGCCACAGGTTGGTTCTAGATTTCTGCTTACAAGACTGCCCCAGGTCCTTGGTCCATGCTGCAAGGGAACCAGGCAGGCACAGTTCTGAGCTACAAGGACAGAAAGGCCAATTCTAGCCCTAAGTGTCTCCTACATTCTATTTTCCTTTTGTGTGTGAGGGGGGGTGTTAGGGATTGAACCCAGGTACCCCTGAGCTATACCCCTAGCCCTATTTTATTTTATTTTTTGTTTTGAAACAAGGTCTCACTAAGTAGCTGAGGCTGTCCACAAACTTGCGATCCTCCTGTCTCAGCCTCCCAAGCACTGGGATTACAGGCATGTGCCACCATGCCAGGCTTCTATTCTCCTTTTAATAAAAAGCACAAAGGGCCAAGATAATTCCTGACTCCTTTTTAGCTAATAATGCTGCCTTCCTCCGGTATTTTTCCTGAGCTCCTCCTTGGTGATTCCATTGCTTTCCTTCCCTTCCCCTCCAAGATTCTTGCATGAACAGGAAAGTAGCCACAGTCTGTCCCTAGATGTGAGTGGGTAGTAGCGCCCCGAGGCTTTTTGTGTCAGGTGTGGGGAGGAGTGTGGCCCAAGAGTGCTGCCTCGGCCTCCCCGCCTCTCACTGGCCTCTCCGGGCCTGTCTCCCTCAGGGCACCCTGACGGCCCAGGGCAAGCTGTTGCAGCAGGACACATTCTACGTGATCGAGCTGGATGCCGGCATGCAGTCCCGGACCAAGGAGAGACGCGTGTTCCTCTTCGAGCAGATCGTCATCTTCAGTGAACTGCTCAGGAAGGGGTCCCTTACCCCCGGCTACATGTTCAAAAGGAGCATCAAGGTGCGGGTGCAGGCAGAATGCGGAGGGGCGAGGAAGAACCAAGTTCTCCAAGCTGCTTCCCGCAGATGAGGCATTGGGGTGGGAGGACCCCTCAGCCTAACAACCTGCCATCCAGGGAAAGACAGTGATCACCCGTGGGAAACAGCGACAGTCCCAGGGCCAGTCTCCAGCATGATCCTGCAAGTTCCCCTGGGTCCTGTCATTCACCCAAAGGCAGAAACCAAAGATGTGCTATTAGATCCAGGGCAAGCTTTGAGATACAGCAATAGGTTGCAGATTTTTTTTCTACTTAAATATGAAAAGGATTGACTTTTCTTCCAGATGAATTACTTGGTCCTGGAGGAGAATGTGGACAATGACCCCTGCAAATTTGCGCTCATGAACAGGGAGACTTCTGAGCGGGTCATTCTACAAGCTGCCAACTCAGACATCCAGCAGGCCTGGGTGCAGGACATCAACCAGGTCTTGGAAACACAGCGAGACTTCTTAAATGGTATGTGCCGCACCTGGTTTCTAGCAGGGCCATTTTGGGGAAACCCACACTTCTGCAGTTCCTTGGGTCTGAGCCATGGAGAATTATGAGCCCAATCACATTTATATGGACTCCCAACGTTTTAGTTTTCAAAAACACTTTAGACTTCTTCTGACCCTGAATACACAAAGAGAACAGATGAGGTGTAAGAACAAAGCCCACCTTTCCAATAGTAGGGATCTTCTTAGGACATACCACCTTGTGGCCACCACTATCAGCTGGTAAGAATTTGGGGAGAAGTCTGAGATGGACACATCCTGTGTCACTGACTTGTGTTTTCCTACTTGGTGGTCAATGGCTGGTCCTCTCACAGGCTTTCTAGTGGTTTTGTAGAGATAACTGGGGATTTGGCAGATAAGTTCAAATCCCTCCTCTGCTTCCCCCAGGATGAGAACCTGGATAAGTCACCTTGCTAGCTGACCTTGCCCCTTTCAAATGAGAGTCGACAGCTAACTCTTACTGTTAGTAATACCCCAAAACTTCCCAGAACAATTAGTTGGTTACACAGAGAGCATAGTTCTCTATGGACCCTGCAGGCATCCCCTAATGTTTCATCTTTACTTTTGCCCCTGTTGGGATTTTTTCACATTGAGCTTGGCATGTGAAGGAGGTGTGCCCTGCTACACTAGAGCTGATCTGCTGAGTTGCTGAGCTCAGAGTCTCATGAGCAGAGAAGGAGCTTGAAGTTGAAGGTAAAATGATCCATAGCAAAGGAAACCTGGAGACTCGGCAAACACACGTGTATGTGTACACATACACACATGCACATGTACTCACACACATATGTACATGCAGGACCACCTTCAGCGTATCACCTTTTCTTGCCTGTCCTGCAACCTGTTCTATATGGCCTCATGTACTCACACACATATGCACACATGCACACACACACAAGTCCAGGTGTCCCATCTCTTCTTACACGTACAGCACTGAGGTCTGAGGTCTGTAGTTTATGCCTACACGGAGTCGCATGCACACACACATATACACAGAATCACCTTTGGATACCACTTCTTACCTGTACTGATTGGTAGTGCATGGCCGTATGTTCTCACACGTATATGTGCACACACTCATGGGTCCACCTCGGGTCTGTCACCTCTTCTTGCCAGTATTAGGATCTTCTAGACTCTTTCAAATGATGTGAATGTAGCATTTGCCAGGTGTCCAACATGGAACTGAATGCTGTGGGAAAGCTAAGAGGTGACATCCTGGTTGAGGACGTTGGGCAAGGCATGATGCTTCTCTGGGCCTCATTTGGCTCATTTTATGAAAGGGGAGTTTGGGGCTGGATCTACGGTGCCCATGCCATGGCCCCCGGCCCTGCAATGTCAGTTTTCTCCATGGTAACAGATTTAACAGTGTTTTTATTTTAAAACAAAAAGATTATGTAGCAGGATGTTGTGACCTTTTAAGATAGAACATGAGAGATTAAAGCAATTTCATACTTACAAAGAATATTTTGGGTACATGTTCCCTGCCTCCCAGGTATAAAAAAAAGGATGATGAAAGAAAATAGAGTAAGCCGGGCGTGGTGGTGCACGCTTGTAATCCCAGTACTTTGGGAGGCGGAGACCGGAGGATCCGGGTTCGTGGCCAACCT